>CM077147.1:82444850-82525262 GCA_039583875.1 Platanthera guangdongensis | reverse complement strand
GTGTCGAGACATAGATCACAACACACAGGAGTGTGTCCGACACCTTTGTAGACTTTGTGTCGACACTTACACAACTTGTGTCGACACTTGGTCTATAAGTGTCGACACTTAAACACAGAAGTCTCGACACTTTCAGACAGTTAGAGACTTTCAAGAATTGACTGGATGACTTGACAGCTGCCGTTCCAACCGGTCTACAGCACCTGTCAGAAATGTCAGAATTCAGTTTATGGACCGGACCAGCCGGTTACCATGAAGAAGGCCTATAAATAGGCTCATACAGTCTACAGGAACTGTTGTTGAAGAAGTTGCTGAAGCAATTCAAAAAGTGGTTCATAGAGTTGTTCAAGTTATTGATCAAGTATCAAAACAAGAAGATCTAGCTGTCCAAGTGCAGATCTAAGAAGTTAGAGAGAGAGGGCTCCATCCAAGAAATCAGCCGTTGGAACTAGGCTGAGAAGAAGGATTCAGATTCATTCTGGTCTTAAGAAGCAGAGGTCAAGGATCAACTGCAGAAGGAGTCAATCTAATTGAGTTCTACTTTCAAGAAGCTTTGAAAAAAGCTAAGTCAGATTGAATCCAGCTGAGTTCTTCCAAGAACTCATCAAGAAACTCACAACCTCCCTCTCTTGTCTTTGGGTTGTTGAGTTAACAATTGTAAATTCATTTTTATCTTGTAGGATCCTTTGGATCTGAGTGATTGCAAGCCTGTTATTATAAAGGCTGAGTGTAGGGCTTGAGAGCCTGAGTGTAGGAGATTGAAATCTCTGAGTGTAGGCCTTTTTGTGGCTGAGTGTAGGCCTTGGTGGCTGAGTGTAGGCCTTTGTGGCTGAGTGTAGGCTTTGTGGAAAAGCTGAGTGTAGGGCCTTGGGCCTGAGGTGTAGGAACCAGTTTGGGTTCTGAGATAGTGGAGAAGTTTGGCCGAATCTAGTACACTGCTAGATAGGCGAAGGGGAAAGTGATGTACCCAAAGCTTGGGGAACCACTATAAAACTCTGTGTCTGCTGTGCTGTGTATGCTGTGTGATTGCAAAAGTAGAGTAGATTCTGTGTTATAACTGTTTGCTTCCATTAAAGTTTAAAAAAGAATTAGGTCACCTATTCACCCCCCTCTAGGTGTTTAGGTACTATATCTTTCAGAGGCTCTGTCGAGACAAGTGGTAGCGATGCAATCGCAGATTGAGTCTTTATTGTCTGCCGCTCCCGCGCAGCAACCTTCAGCGCAAGAGCCCGCCTTGGGCCAAGCCGTGCCCGATACCCCTGCTGTAACACCCCTATCCGTCGCATGCATATAGCAGTAGGTCCGGCCGGGGCCGACGCCATATACCACAGATAGACCGGGTGGTTACTTCTGGAAACCATCCAACCAATCTCAACGTCCTACACAGAGCATTCTAGCGGAAGCAGTTTATAAAAGTTGTAAACAAGAACCCAGCAACAAGCACGAATGTCCACTATACGAAAATAGGAATGTTATTACAAAATACTCAAAACTAGCCTTAAGGCAATACAAGAATGTTTCACTTGAATATTACATGGTTTACAAACCTCGGCACGCAGGCCGGTCATACATGAATAAAGCAGAAAACACTTCTACTTGGGCCTTCGAGGGCCAGCTTCGCAAAAAGGGCTTTAGCCCGCTATTGACCGCTTGGTCCAGCTGCACCTGCAAGCAACAAACCACCGCACGGTGGCAAAACAAGGCAACGGTCAGCAATGCTGACCAAATTATAACGATCCCGCCCCCAACTCGGGGCGGCGATGCTCCTTCCCTGCATTTCATTAGCATAAGCGAGCAATTATATAACCATAGCCATTTCATCACAGACGTTGGCTCGTACGGCCACACGTCCCGTGCACTCAGGGCACATTCTCGGTGAACCGGTCGATGTCACGTCAATTAAAGCCATTGACATTCCAGACTCACCACCGCCACTAGGACGGCCAAACCTATGAGCAATTTGTCTTCCTGGCCGGGTCACGACAATTTAAGCCATTGACCGCCGAAGACCCTACTTTATGCCAACGGTAAGTGTCACGTGCCTTTAGGTCTCTTTAACCGAACGACATAGAACGGGTACGGTTCCATCTAACCCGTGCTCACATCGCAACGACAATTTAAGCCATTTGCGCGGGTCAAACTTCCACCGAGTCCCATTTCCATCACAAGTCACATAACCCCGTTATGTTCAAGTTGGCTCTCAAGCCACCAAGTTGGCAAGATCTCGTATCCGCCCAGTTTTCCGGGTGCACCTTTGGGTTAGTCCCCAAGGCTCCCTGCTGCAATCTACCGCGTAGAAAACCCGAAAAACAACAATAGCACGGAGTCTTCTCCGGCCTTATGCAATGCAACATCACCGATCCAGACTAACATGTCCGGGTAGGCTTCACACATCATGCCTATGTCCGTTCTCGCATACGGACGCTAAACAACGGGGACTTCACATATCTACCCGAAGGAACGCCTCCAACTCTCTGCAAACTCGCGAGAGCGGGCTTCCTATGCTAAGAAGAGAGCTATTCACGCTCAAGATGAGGATCGTTACCCTTGAGTTCCTCTTTGGCGCCATCGAAAAGTAATCGGATAGAAATCACCGCACTTGCGTTGCCTCCGTGGATCCGGAGTCGGCTCACGATTCGGAGCTCCGAAGCTCCTCCAATGGCGGGATCTAGTTCTTCTTCCTCCATGGCTCTCCTCTTTCTCCAAGGACTTGGAGGGATGATAAGGTATGAAAAGTGAGGTTTTCCAAGTCAACTAACGGGTATATCCTCTCAGGAACAACCCCCAGCCGTTGGATCTCAACCTAAGGAAACAAACGGCTTTGATTCGGGGCTGAAATGCCCAATCTAGACCGAACACGGCCTGGCACACGCCCGTGTCCAGGGCCGTGTGCCGCATTCGCCGTCAAAATCGAATCACCTGGAACCTCACACGGGTATCGAACACGCCCGTGTTCGAGCTGACACGCCCGTGTTCCACCTGACACGGCCGTGTAGCCGGCCGTGTACCCCATGATTTTCCCCCATTTTCAACCCGAGCACTGCACGGGTTCTAGGACACGCCCGTGTCCTTTCCCGTGTCACATTGACACGCTGGACCCCAGGCCGTGCACACGGGACATTTCGTCGAGGGAAGATCGACGACTTGATGACACGGCCTTGGACACGCCCGTGTCCTAGGCCGTGTTCCTTGTCTCGACGATCGTCGAGTGAATCTCGACGACTCCCCGGACGATCGTCGACACGGGTCGACACGCCCTGCGACACGCCCGTGTCGCAGGCCGTGTGCCCAATCTCGACGAATCGTCGAGTATAACTCGACAACTCACGGCTAAGTGTCGACACGGGTCGACACGCCCTGCGACACGCCCGTGTCGCAGGCCGTGTGCCCCCTCTCGACGAATCGTCGAGTAAAACTCGACGACTTCGCGGCTAAGTGTCGACACGGCATGACATGCCCTGGGACACGCCCGTGTCCCAGGCCGTGTGCCTGCTGCCAGAACCTAAACTGGCCCAAAACGTCCCCTTTTGCTCCTTTGAGTTTCGGGGCGTTACAACTCTCCCCCTCTTAAAAGAATTTCGCCCACGAAATTACATAAAGGAAAGACATGTACAAAACCAAAATTTGTACCTGAACGGAACAACTCTGGATACTCGTCAAGCATAGTCTGCTCTCGCTCCCAGAGAGCTCCTCACGACCGCAATTGTCCCACCGGACCTTGACCATCCTGATCTCTTTATTGCGTAGCGCTTGACCTCCGAGTCCTCGATCCGCACGGGCTTGACCTTTGTCGTTAGCCCACTATCCACCGGCACTTGATCAACCGCGATCACTTGCGTAGGCTCTTGCACCGCCTTCCGAAGCACCGAAATGTGGAATACATCATGTAAACCACTAAGCTCCACTGAAAGCTTCAACCTATAGGCCGCTTCTCCAACTCGCTCCAGAACCTCAAACGGTCCAAGGTATCTTGGCTTAGCTTTTTCAATCGCCGCACCCGCGAGACACCCTTGAACGGCTTGATCTTTAAGTATACATAATCGCCCACAGCGAACTCCACGTTCCTGTGCTTGGCATTATAGTACTTTGCTTGCCGGTCCTGAGCGATAAGCAACCTCTCCCGAATGGTTCTCACCAAAGAAGTAGCACCCTCTACTTCCGATCGCTTATACAACTTTGACTCACCCGTTTTTATCCAAGACAACGGCGTGCGACATCTTCTACCATATAGGGCCTCGAAAGGCGCCATCTGAATACTCGCTTGGTAGCTGTTGTTGTATGCGAACTCCACCAAATAAAGGTGGTCTTCCCATTGCTTTCCGAAATCCAAGACACACATGCGAAGCATGTCTTCCATGGTTCTATTGACCCTCTCGGTCTGCCCATCCGTTTGCGGATGGAAGGCTGTGCTAAACTTCAACTTTGTTCCCAACATTTGCTGCACCAGCCTCCAATCATTGGACGTGAACCGCCCATCTCGGTCACTCACGATGCTGCGGGGCACACCATGAAGCCGTACTATGTTATCCACATAAAGCTTTGCCAGCTTCTCCACCGGATCATCCTTCCTATGCGGAATAAAATGCGACACCTTCGTTAATCGATCAACAACCACCCAAATGGCGTCGTTCCCCTTTTGCGACCTTGGCAAACCGTGCACAAAGTCCATAGAGATGTCGTCAAATTTCCACTCCGGAATAGGCAAGGACTTAAGAAATCCTCCCGGCTTTTGGCACTCCGCCTTTACCAAGGCGCAGGTTTGGCACTTCGCTACGTATAGCGCAACATCCTTCTTCAAACCCGGCCACCAAAAAGGTTTCTTTACATCGCGGTACATCTTCGTGCTCCCCGGGTGAATCGAGTACTTGGTATGGTGCGCCTCGTACAACAACTCCACCCGTAAATTGCCCACACTTGGGACGCACAGACGACCGTCTTTCCAAAGCAATCCGTCCTCCACGACGAATTGGGAATTTGACCCATCCAGAGCCTCTATCATGAACTGCTTCATATGAGCATCCATATCCAAAGCCTGCCGAATCCGATCAGCCAGGTCATATTGGACTTCAGTCCAATTCAGAACTGCTTCAGCACTTGATTGTCTGTCCACACAAACAATCTCCAACGCCTCCAACTCCCGCACCAACCGCTCATCGTGCACCGATAGCCAATTGGCTTGAGCTGGGGCTCGGCGACTCAACGCGTCCGCAATCGCATTCCCTTTGCCAGGCACGTAGTGGATCTTGAATGTATAGTCCCCCAGGAACTCCATCCACTACGCTGCCGCATATTCAGATCCTTCTGATCAATTAGATACTTTAGGCTCTTGTGATCGGTGTAGATATCAATCTTCACACCGTACAAATAGTGTCTCCACAGCTTCAAGGCAAAAATCACGGCCGCTAACTCCAAGTCATGGACCGGATAATTCCTCTCGTGCACTTTTAGCTGTCTCGAGCCATAAGCTATCACGCTTCCGTGCTGCAGTAGCACGCAACCCAAACCGCTGCCCGAAGCATCGCTATATATCTCATAGCCTTCGGTTCCACATGGCGAACTCAGCACAGGCGCCGTGGTCAACCGACACTTCAATTCCTCAAAAGCTCGCGCGCACTCCGGCGTCCAAACGAACTTATGCTCCTTCCTCGTCAAAGTAGTGAGAGGTAACGCTATCCGCGAGAAGTTCTCTACGAAGCGCCTATAATAGCCGGCAAGCCCCAGAAAACTCCGGACTTCTGCTACAGTAGCAAGCTCAGGCCACTCCCGTATCGCAACAATCTTCGCCGGATCCACAGCAATACCCTCTCCACTCACTATATGCCCGAGGAACGCCACTGAGGATAGCCAAAACTCGCACTTCGAGAACTTGGCATACAACTGATTTCTCCTTAGCGTCTCCAACACCAAATGAAGATGCTTGAAGTGATCTTCCTCACTTTGCGAGTACACCAAAATATCGTCGATGAAGACGATCACAAAATGGTCCAAGTACTCCCTGAACGTCCTGTTCATCAAATCCATGAATACTGACGGCGCATTAGTCAGCCCAAACGGCATGACCGTAAACTCATAATGCCCGTACCTCGTACTAAACGCTGTCTTCGGGATATCACTCTCCCTTATCCGCAGCTGATAGTACCCAGCCTTGAGATCCAACTTCGAGTACACCGTCGACCCGACTAACTGATCAAAGAGATCATCAATCCGGGGATCGGGTACTTGTTCTTCTCCGTCAGCTTGTTTAGCTCCCGATAATCAATACATAGCCTCAAGCTTCCGTCCTTCTTCTTAACAAAGAGGACCGGTGCGCTCCAAGGCGAAGAACTCGGGCGCACATACCCTTGCTCCAACAACTCTTGCAGTTGAACTTTCAGCTCCGCCATTTCCTTAGGCGCTAGCCGATACGGAGATCGTGACACAGGCTTTGCACCTGGCACTAGCTCGATCGTAAAATCTATCTCCCGCTGAGGCGGGGCTCCAGGAAGATCTGCGGGAACACATCAGGGTATTCCGATACCACTGAAATACAATCCAACGCGGGCTTCGGCTTTGCAACCTCCACTAGTGTAAAGAACAGTTCTGCACCAGCACGAACCGCCTTCACCACCTGAAGAGCAGACATCAACGTCTTGCTCGAACCCTTTAAGCCCGTAAAAGTCGTTTCACGACTCGCTCCCAGCTTACTTCCTTGCTACCGCAATCTATATGGGCCTGCTGCTCCGAGAGCCAGTCCATGCCAAATATGACGTCGAACTCCACTAACGGAAGTAAAGACGCTCGCAGGTCGAACTCCTGCTCCCCAATACGAACCTTAACATCGCAGATCCTATCCGCTCGCATCGAACACCCATTGGGCAACAACACATCCAACTTATCCTTCGCCATCGAAGAAGGGACTCCGATGCGTGATATAAATCCTTCGGACAAGAAGGAGTGTGAGACTCCCGTATCGAAGAGTGCTCGTGCCGGATTTTCACAAATCAATACAAATCCTAACAAGCAGTGGTAAGGTAACATGTGCATAACAAGTATTTAAAGAAATTGACTTGCTATAAATTAAATCGTACCTGTCACCACATCAGCTTGTTTAATGGCCTCCTGTTGGCCAAGATTATAGACCCTTGGTTGGGCCGGAGCATAATGGGATGCGGTCGACTCCACCGCCTTTCCCTTCTCTTCATAAGTAGCTCCCGGCTTCCTCTCGGACTTAGGACGTCCGCTCCAACAATCACGGGCAAAATGCCCCGTCTTGCCACAAGTAAACACGCAGCCGGGGTCCGACCCGTAGTCGCCCCAGAAGCGCCAGAAGGAGCTGGACCCGAAGTCCTATGCTTCTTGAAAGCCTCCGATAGCCGGACTTTGAAGTAGTCGGCACTTTAAACTCAGATTTCTTCTCACCCAAGCTTTCCTCGCTTGTACATTCTTCATGTCCTTCTCCAGGACCGGGCAGTATTGACCAAGGTTAAGAAACCCTGCGTCATCGGCCCCGAGAGTAGTAATCTCAACTCATCTCTCAATCCTTCATAGAAACGATTAGTCTTGCGCTCCTCATCCATGATGGTGGAGCTAGCATAACGACTCAAACGGGTAAACTCGTGGAGATATTCATCCACGCTCCTCTCACCCTGTACCAACCTCAGGAAATCATTCTCCATTGAAATCCTCTGAGTAGAAGGGAGGTATCTTGCTAAGAACAATCCCGAGAACTCTTCCATCGGAACGTCTATCAGTTGTCTACCTCTCAAATGATGCAGCTCCAAACCTTCCCACACATCCTCGCTTCACCGTCCAGCAGGAACGTAGCGATGGTGGTCATTTGCCACTCCTCCGTCTCCGTCGCTGTCATGACTCTCTTCACCCTGGAGAGCCAGTCTTCAGCCTGAGATGGGGTTCCCAACCCCGAGAATAACGGAGGGTTAAAGCTCATTACATGCTTTAGCTGCCTCTCAGTTGCCCTCCTTGGCACTATTGGTTCCACAACCACTTGCTCCACTCTCCTCGGCTCAGCCTCTTGCAGAGGTTCTTGCTCCATCACAGGAGCGGGCTGCTGCGCTTGCCTTACAGGCTGCGCATTTATCACGGCCAACACCGCTTCAGCCACCAATCGTATATTTTCAGCCGACAGAGGTGTTGCAGGAGCAACATCCGGTGCACTACTAGCCTCAGAAACTCGGCGTTCTGACGGCCCAACACCACTTCTGGTCACCTATAGTGGTACAAAACACCGTTAAGCGACCAAATTGTATTGCAAACAGCAATTATAGGAACACGCAGGTTCCTCAAACACGAGTATTTTCATTCCTAAGTGGACATTCATGGGTTCTTTTTACTGTTATTACGATGACGCACACAATGTGCTCACCACCCCTTAAAAAGAATTCACCCACGAATTCAGTTTAAGCCCAACCAAAACCAGTAGTCTGATACCAAATTGTAACACCCCCTATCCGTCGCATAGCATATAGCAGTAGGTCCGGCCGGGGCCCGACGCCATATACCACAGACAGACCGGGTGGTTACTTATGAAAACCATCCAACCAATCTCAACGTCCTACACAGAGCATTCTAGCGGAAGTAGTTTATAAAGTTGTAAACAAGAACCCAGCAACAAGCACGAATGTCCACTATACGAAAATATAGGAATGTTTATTACAAATACTCAAAACTAGCCTTAAGGCCTTACAAAGATGTTTCACTTGAATATTACATGGTTTACAAACCTCGGCACGCAGGCCGGTCATACATGAATAAAGCAGAAACACTTCTACTTGGGCCTTCGAGGGCCAGCTTCGCAAAAAGGGCTTTAGCCCACTATTGACCGCTTGGTCCAGCTGCACCTGCAAGCAACAAACCACACACAGGTGGCAAAACAAGGCAACGGTCAGCAATGCTGACCAAATTATAACGATCCCGCCCCCAACTCGGGGCGGCGATGCTCCTTCCCTGCATTTCATTAGCATAAGCGAGCAATTATATAACCATAGCCATTTCATCACAGACGTTGGCTCGTACGGCCACACGTCCCGTGCACTTAGGGCACATTCTCGGTGAACCGGTCGATGTCACGTCAATTAAAGCCATTGACATTCCGGACTCACCACCGCCACTAGGACGGCCAAACCTATGAGCAATTTGTCTTCCTGGCCTGGGTCACGACAATTTAAGCCATTGACCGCCGAAGACCCTACTCTATGTCAACGGTAAGTGCCACGTGCCTTTAGGTCTCTTTAACCGAACGACATAGAACGGGTACGGTTCCATCTAACCCGTGCTCACATCGCAACGGCAATTTAAGCCATTTGTGCGGGTCAAACTTCCACCGAGTCCCATTTCCATCACAAGTCACATAACCCCGTTATGTTCAAGTTGGCTCTCAAGCCACCAAGTTGGCAAGATCTCGTATCCGCCCAGTTTTCCGGGTGCACCTTTGGGTTAGTCCCCAAGGCTCCCTACTGCAATCTACCTCGTAGAAAACCCGAAAAACAACCAATAGCACGGAGTCTTCTCCGGCCTTATGCAATGCAACATCACCGATCCAGACTAACATGTCCGGGTAGGCTTCACACATCATGTCTATGTCCGTTCTCGCATACGGACGCTAAACAACGGGGACTTCACATATCTACCCGAAGGAACGCCTCCAACTCTCCGCAAACTCGCGAGAGCGGGCTTCCTATGCTAAGAAAGAGAGCTATTCACGCTCAAGATGAGGATCGTTACCCTGAGTTCCTCTTTGGATCCATCGAAAAGTAATCAGATAGAAATCACCGCACTTGCGTTGCCTCCGTGGATCCGGAGTCGGCTCACGATTCGGAGCTCCGAAGCTCCTCCAGTGGCGGGATCTAGTTCTTCTTCCTCTAATGGCTCTCCTCTTTCTCCAAGGACTTGGAGAGATGATAAGGTATGAAAAGTGAGGTTTTCCAAGTCAACTCACGGGTATATCCTCTCAGGAACAACCCCAGCCGTTGGATCTCAACCTAAAGAAACGAACGGCTTTGATTCGGGGCTGAAATGCCCAATCTGGACCGAACACGGCCTGGCACACGCCCGTGTCCAGGGCCGTGTGCCGCATTCGCCGTCAAAATCGAATCACCTGGAACCTCACACGGGTATCGAACACGCCCGTGTTCGAGCTGACACGCCCGTGTTCCACCTGACACGGCCGTGTAGCCGGCCGTGTACCCCATGATTTTCCCCCATTTTCAACCCGAGCACTACACGGGTTCTAGGACACGCCCGTGTCCTTCCTGTGTCACATTGACACGCCTGGACCCCAGGCCGTGCACACGGGACATTTCGTCGAGGGAAGATCGACGACTTGATGACACGGCCTTGGACACGCCCGTGTCCTAGGCCGTGTGCCTTGTCTCGACGATCGTCGAGTGAATCTCGACGACTCCCCGGGACGATCGTCGATACGGGTCGACACGCCCTGCGACACGCCCGTGTCGCAGGCCGTGTGCCCAATCTCGACGAATCGTCGAGTATAACTCGACGACTCACGGCTAAGTGTCGACACGGGTCGACACGCCCTGCGACACGCCCGTGTCGCAGGCCGTGTGCCCCCTCTCGACGAATCGTCGAGTAAAACTCGACTACTTCGCGGCTAAGTGTCGACACGGCTTGACACGCCCTGGGACACGCCCGTGTCCCAGGCCGTGTGCCTGCTGCCAGAACCTAAACTGGCCCAAAACGTCCCCCTTTTGCTCCTTTGAGTTTCGGGGCGTTACACCTGCTCCTTTGGTGCCCCCGATGGCGATACCACCAGAAATGAATTTCATATCGCACTTTCAGCGGTTGGGACCTCCCACCTTTGACGGGAGTGCTGAATTTCTGATTATAGATGATTGGATCATCTCCATCGAGGAGATGTTTTCGTATTCCGGAATTCTAGAAGCCTAGAAGGTGATGATTGCACTCTATCATTTAAAAGATCAGGCAAAGAGTTGGTTGATTCGGGAAAGAGAGAGCCTGAAGGAAGGCTGTTCTTGAGAATCTTTTAAGAATGTTGCTAAAAAAGTTTCTACCCTCGGTAGAGCATGACCGTCTGATGGATAACTTCCTGCATCTAAAGCAGAGACAACTTACTGTGAGCGAGTATGAGATTGAGTTTAGCAAACTGAGCAGGTTTGCTCCTGACTTAGTAGCTTCTGAGGAGGGTAGAGCGAAACATTTCTTGGGAGGATTAAGAAGCGATGTCCAGCAGTTGGCACACGCTTACCAAGCTGAAAGTTATGCTGAAGCAGTGGAAACCGCTTTAAAAGTGTAGGCGATTGAAAACACCAAGAACCGCGGTGCTGCGGCAAGGAAGGAGAAAAGAAAAGGTGTTGAGGATGGTAGCTCCAGGGCATCTGGCCCTTCATCGAAGAAGAAAAGTAAGGAAGTGTGTAGCTTCTGTGGTCATCCTGGCCACCCCTACGAAAGGTGATTCAAGAGGACTGCCTCCCTGAAGCAGCAGCAGGTGCATGCCATCCAAGGTGCACCTAAGGGAGATCTTGTGTGCTCGTTCTGTGCAAGGAAGGGTCATGACGTGACTCATTATTGGATGAAAGAAAGGGTTTGCTTCTAGTGTGGGCAGAAGGGGCACTAGAAGTCTTCATGCCCCCAAGCTCAAACCCCACTGCAGCCTGGCCCACTTCGAGCTCTGCCACCGCCACCAAGCCTGGATAAAGGAAAAGGAAAGCTGAATGTGATGACCAGCGAAGAAGCCCAAACCTCTACGCAAGTGATATCAGGTTAGCCTCAGTTTAATTCATCCTTGTTAGTTATCGTTGTTGTCCTAGTTATCATTCATTTAGTTATGTATGTTACGGTTTTAGGGGAGTTTAAGGTGCGGAATAGATGGGCTCGCGTTCTTTTCGATTCGGGTGCCACCCATTCCTTTGTGGCCCAGAGATTTGTTGATAAACATCGCCTGGATGTGGACCGATTAGGAGGCTCCTTCAATGTCAAGCTCCCTTCCGGTGATTCTGTGATATCTAACCAAGGAGTTTTGAGATGCCCTATTTACCTTGACAATTTTCTGGCATATGCGGATCTGATGATTTTGGATCTATCTGATTTTGACGTGATTCTGGGCATAGACTGGCTGTCCAAGTATGACGCGGTCATCCAGTGCAAGGCTAAGCGATTGGATTTCAGGATGGACGACGGTCAACCTATGAGCGTCTATGGATTTCAGGACAGAGTTTCCCCTGTCATTTTTGCGGTACATGCTTGTCATGCAATAGAGTCTGGTTGCGAGGCATTTTTGGTTTCTATTTCTGCTCTGGAAACAGCTTTTATTACACCATGTCTTGAGGATGTCTCGGTGGTGCGAGAGTTTCCAGATGTTTTTCCTGATAGTCTTCCAGGACTTCCACCTGAAAGGGAGATAGAGTTTGTGATAGACCTCGAGCCAGGTACTCGTCCTATTGCTAAAGCACCGTACCGTATGGCTCCGCGTGAGTTGGATGAGTTGCGTACTCAGCTCGATGAGTTGCTCAGTTGTGGTTTTATTAGACCAAGTACTTCTCCATGGGGTGCTCCTGTTTTGTTCGTCAAGAAGAAAGATGGATCGATGAGACTTTGCATCGATTATAGGGAATTGAACAAGGTAACCATTAAGAATAGATATCCCCTGCCAAGGATTGATGACTTGTTCGACCAATTGCATGGTAGCTCGGTGTTTTCAAAGATCGATCTTCGTTCAGGCTACCACCAGTTGAGGATTCGTGAGACAGATATTACTCGAACCACTTTCCGTTCACGGCATGGACATTATGAGTTTCTGGTGATGTCTTTCAGTTTAACCAATACACCCTCTGCTTTCATGGATTTGATGAATCAGGTGTTTAAGGATTTCTTGGACCGATTTGTTATTGTGTTCATAGATGATGTCTTGGTGTATTCCCGCAATGTCGAGGAGCATACTCAACATATGCGTCTGGTTTTGTCAACCCTGAGGGAGCATAAGTTATATGCGAAGTTGAGCAAGTGTGAGTTATGGTTACCTCAGGTGTCCTTTTTGGGTCATGTGGTAAGCAAGGACAGTATTTCTGTAGACCCGACCAAGATTTCCGCGGTGATGGAATGAGAGAGACCTTCTACACCAAAGGAGATTAGGAGTTTCTTAGGCCTAGCCGGCTATTATAGAAGATTCATGGAAGGATTTTCGGTGTTGTCGGCTCCTCTAACTAGACTTACTCAGAAGAATACTGCATTCATTTGGAGTGATAAGTGTGAAGAGGCTTTCCAAGAGCTGAAGAAGAGATATGTACTGCTCCGATTTTAACCTTACCTACTGAAGGAGTTGAGTATGCTGTGTATGTTAATGCATCGCATATCGGACTTGGTTGTGTGTTAATGCAAGATGGTGAGGTGATCGCGTATGGATCGAGATAACTAAAGATCCACGAGAGAAACTATCCTACACATGATTTGGAGTTTGCTGCTGTAATTTATGCGCTGAAGCTTTGGAGACACTTATTGTACGACGCGTTGTGCCAGATCTATACGGATCATAAGAGTTTGAAGTACGTATTCACTCAGAAGGAACTAAATCTGCGCCAGCGTCGGTGGTTAGAATACGTTGCGGATTATGAAGTGGAAATTCTTTATCATCTAGGAAAGGCTAATATAGTAGCCGATGCCTTCAGTAGAAAGACCGCTAAGATTTTTAATCTGTCGGTGCAGTCCTTGGTAGAAGAATTTTTGTTGATGGATATTGAGGTTGGGAGTAGTACTGTGCCTGCTAGTCTAGAAGCAGAAGAACCTTCTTGGATTTCCCTTACTCGAGCACATCAGAAGGATGATCCTAATTTGTTGCACCTCTGGAATAGAATTGTGAAGGGAGAGCTACCTGATTTCTCTATGGACGAGTTGGACACCTTGAAGTATCGGGGCAGATTTTGCTTCCCCGCCTTTGGCGATATTCGAGCTAAGATCTGTGCTGAAGCTCATGGTTCCAGTGTAGCCTACCACCCTGGTTCCACTAAGATGTATAAAGATCTAAAGCAAATTGTTTGGTGGTCAGGGATGAAGAATGACATCAAAAAGTTTGTATCAGAATGTTATACATGTCAGCGTGTTAAGGCTGATCATAGAAGGCTTGGTGGTAAGTTGACACCGCTTGATATTCCAAGTTGGAAATGGGAAAGTATTTCAATGGATTTCATCACCGGTCTGCCAAATCTCCCCGTGGGCACGACTCTGTTTGGGTGATAGTCGACAGATTGACAAAGTGTGCTCACTTTGTTCCATTTAAAATTGGGTACTCGATGAAGAAGATAGTTGAGTTACATCTTGAAGAGGTCATCAGGTTACATGGTGTGCCTGTTAACATCATATCATGATCGGACTCTAGATTTATGTCTCGCTTTTGGAAGAGTTTACAGGAGGGGTTGGGTACCGATTTAAGGTATTCCACCACCTATCATCCGCAGACTAATGGTCAGACGGAAAGGGTAAATAAGATCGTAGAGGATATGATCAGGTATTATATTTTGGATCATGGTGGTGCTTGGGATGAGCATCTCAGACTCATGGAGTTTGCATACAATAATAGTTATCAAGAGAGTCTGCAGATGGCTCCGTTTGAGGCCTTGTATGGGAGGCATTGTAGAACTCCATTGTTTTGGGCTGAAGTTGGTGAGAGACCGTTATTAGGTCCGGAAGCCCTTGAAGAGATGAATTGTGCCGTGACCCACATTCAGGAAAAGCTTCGTGTGGCTCAAGAGCGCTATGAGAAGTATGTTAATCTATGAAGGGTCGATCTGGAGTTTGCGGTTGGAGACTTGGTTTTTCTGAAGGTTTCTCCGATGTATGGTGTTAAAAGGTTTGGAAGGAACCACAAGTTAGACCCCGGTATGTGGGACCTTTCCAGATTCTTGAGCGCATCAGAGTGTCAGCTTATAGGCTGAATTTGCCTACAACCTTCCCTGGTGTCCATGATGTGTTTCATGTGAGCCAGTTGCGGAAGTGTGTTCGTAGTGATCATCAAGTCCTCTACTCGATACCCCAGATTCAGCCCAACCTTACATATGTGGAAGAACGTATTCATGTTATGAATTCTCAAGAGCGTGTGTTGTGGAGAAAGACCATCCCTATGGTCAAGATTCTTTGGAGAAATCAAGACGTCGAGAGCGCGACGTGGGAATTGGAATCGACGATGAGGAAATCTCATCCGCACCTCTTCTCTTAGTTTCGGGTATGTTGCTATGTTTCCAGTTATGCATGGTTTTATCGATTTTGGTTTGGTTTTGGAATTGTGGTAAGTTTCGGGACGAAACTTCTTTTTAGGGAGAGTGACTGTAATGCCCCCGATTTTTCGATGATTTTATTTGTTTGGGCAACGTCAGATTTATGACGTCGTGGCGTTACTTTTAACGTCGAGTGTTGGATTTGAGTAATTTTGGACGTGCAAGTCCAGTTTCGTTGCAACCCGAGCATTTTTGGAGTCTCGGCGCGCAATCGAACTTTTGGGTTTTGTTTTTGTTCGCCGCATACTTTGATGGTTAATATCTCGGGAATAGCTCGTAGGATTTTGGTTTTGACTTCATCGTTGTGTCCGTAGCATCAGTTTTCGCCTACGACGTGAGTTTCGTTTAATTTGGCGCGTTTGAGCCTTTGTTTTGATCTCATATTTCCATGTTCAACTATCTGAACACGATATTTGCTTTATTAATGCCTTGCGCTTGTGTTGATTCTCGGGAAGCCCTCCTAAAGGTGTTGGTTTTCGTCGAACCGAGTTTTTCTTCAGTTTTTTTCTTGGCGCTGTGTCGGGTTCGACGATCGTCGAGCGGAGCTCGATGATTATGTTCCTTTTCCTGAGCGCTGTGTCGGGTTCGAGGATCGTCGTGCGGAGCTCCATGGTTGTTTTACTTTTCCTGAGCGCTGTGTCGGGTTCGACGATCGTCGAGCGGAGCTCGACGATTGTTCTCCTTTTCCTGAGCATTGTGTCGCGTTCGACGATCATCGAGCGGAGCTCGGCGATTGTTTTCTTTTTGGGCGCTGTATCAAGGTCGACGATCGTCGAGCGGAGCTAGACGATTGGTTTTCTTCTCTGGGTGCTGTCTGGAGCTCGACGATCGTCGAGCGGAGCTCGACGAATCGTCGAGCGGAGCTTGCTGAAGATCTGGCCCTGCGTGTTGAGTTCGACGATTTTCGAATTTGGGATCGACGATCAGGTCTTGCGTTCAACGATATTTTTTCTGGGCACTATATTTCCCCTTGTTGTACTCGAGTAAGCTGCCTTAGTACTCGAGTAAGTCCCTGTGCCGTACTCGTGTAATTCCCTTAGTGCTCGAGTACCCCTTCTCTGTTACTCGAGTAGTTGTAATGAACTACTCGAGTAGGTCTCTGTTACTCGAGTAGTTCTGATGAGCTACTCGAGTAGGCCTTCTGTTACTCGTGTAGTTGTGATGAGCTACACGAGTAGGTCTCTGTTACTCGAGTAATTGTGATGAGCTACTCGAGTAGGCCTTCTATTACTCGAGTAGTTGTGATGAGCTACACGAGTAGGTTTTTGTCTGATACTCGAGTAACCCTTTCCCTCTGCTTCGGGAAAACCGGTTTAGCTGAACCCGGTTTGTTTTGCTATTTTTCCTGTTATCACCTTTAGTATAAATGTCATCTTCATCTTCTTCTCTGATTCTTTTTCCTCCCGAACCAGAGCGGCGTGTGCAAGAAAGAGGTTGTTCGTCCTTTCTTCCTTCCGGTGGCCGTTGACGGTGCTCCGGTGCTCGGAATTTCAAACTGATCATAGGTCTGGAAAGATCTCGTCGAGAGCTACGTCCTCGTGGTAATTTCTTCCGTTCCTTGAGATTTTCTTGTTAGGGTATGAAGAAGAATCTCTTCTCAGTGACTAATGCAGTTGACGCGGGCTTTCATGTTCTGTTTAGCCCAATAGAAGTAAGGTTTCTCCACAACGTATCAACGGTTAAGGCTGATGTTGCTTATGTAGGGAGAAGAGTAAGAGACTTGTTTGTTTTATCAACAAGCTCTTATGTTGATCGGATGAGGGCCAATGATAGTGCTATTATCTGGCATGAAAGACTAGGGCACGTAGGGATGGACAAGCTGAAAGCTATATCGATAAGGAGCCTGGTGAGAGGTTTGTCGAAGTTGTCCTCCTACGGAGATGGCCACGTTTGCGCGGGATGTCAGTATGGTATGGCTCATCGCCTTCCATTTGATAAGTCACAAACGAGGAGCAAGGCACCATTGGAATGCATTCATGGTGATTTGATGGGGCCAACCGTTACAACTAGTCTTGGAGGCAGTAGATATAATATGGTATTGATTGATGATTACTCAAGATACACTTGGGTGTATTTTATGAAGGAGAAGTTGGCAGCTCTCCAATTGTTTGTGGAGTTCAAGGAGCTGGTAGAGGGTCAGCTTGTCTTGCGGATTAAGAAGTTCAGATCAGACAACGGTGGTGAGTTTGTCTCATCTGAGTTCTCTAATTTCTGTAGGAAGCACGTGATCCAGAGGAGCTTACTTGTTCTCATACTTCACAACAAAATGGAGTAGCGGAGAGGAAGATCCGTCACTTGACGGAAACTTGCAAATGCTGGCTTCATGCAAAGGGCATTCCCAGGTCCTTTTGGGCGGAAGGAATGGCCTGCACAACTTATGTCATCAATTAGATGCCTCTAAGTCCGATCAACATGAAGTCTCCTGTGGAAATGATGTTCAAGGAGAAGCCGAGTGTGGAACACCTTCGACTGTTTGGGTCAACTTGCTATGTTCATATCTCGGATGCTCAGAAGACTAACTTGATGTGAATGCGAGAAAGCTCGTCTTAGTGGGCTATGATGAGCGGAAGAAGAGCTGGAAGTGCATGGATCCTGCGATAAGGAAGTTCTTTGTTTCAAGAGGCGTTGTCTTTGATGAGCTGACATCGTATGGAAGTGGCACTGTTGAGCTGCAGGAGAGCAGGGTTGATGAAGGGTAGGAGGAAGCTGCTAAAGATCTTCAGGTGGAGCTGTCTGTGTCACCAGGAGCTCCGATTATTTCAAACTCTGGTGCAGAAGCTTCTGGTTCGGGAAGTAGGGGGAGCGATGCTCCTAGTGTGCCCCATAACAGAGTTGTTGCTGAAGAAGCAGCGGAGGTGGTGAGCAAGGAGCAGCCTCTTCGGAGATCAAAGAGGACCATTAAGATACCAGCTCGGTACTGCGAAGGAAACACGATGAGCTTCGTTTTTTGTTTCTTCACAGGCCCCTTGGAAGAGCGGGAGCCTTCAAAGTTTGAAGAAGCCACTGAAGTAAAGGAGTGGGATGAGGCCATGAATGAGGAGATGGTGGCCCTCAAGAAGAATGAAACTTGGGACTTGGTGCCCAAGGTGGATGACATTAAACCTGTTACTTGCAAGTGGGTCTACAAGCTGAAGAAGAAGGCGGATGGAAGCATCGAGCGGTACAAGGCTCGTCCTTGTAGCTCGGGGGTTTTCGCAACAGTACGACGAGGACTATGAGAAGACGTTTAGTCCTATGGCAAAGATGACATCAGTTCGAGTGGTGATAGCTCTGGCGGCTTGCTAGGGTTGGAAGATGTGGTAGCTGGATGTAAAGAACGCTTTTCTTTACGGGGAGATTGACAAGAACATTTTCATGGATCAGCCGCTCGGGTACATATCTGAAGAACATTCAGACTACATCTGCAAGCTCCGGAAAGTGCTTTATGGATTGAAGCAGGCTCCTAGAGCCTAGTATGGGAAGATTGCAGAATACCTCCAGTTCTGCAGTTATCTGGCTTCAAACTCAGACTCGAGCTTGTTCGTCAAGAAGAAGGGGGAGCTTCTAGTCCCGGTGTTGTTGTACGTGGATGACATGATCATCACAGGGAACTCTAAGGAGGAAGTAGCTAGGCTCAGGGCAGAGCTTGCTATCAGGTTCGAGATGAAGGATCTGGGCGAACTCCACCATTTCCTTGGACTTGAGGTGGAGAGGAAGGAGAGCGACATACTCGTGTCCCAGAAGGGATATGCAAAATGGATCGTTCAGTGATTTAGCATGAAGGAGGGGAAGAGTAGCTCTACTACATTCGATTCAAGCATCAAACATCGGTGGGATGAGGGGAGGATTCTTCTGAATCCTTTGGTGTTTCGGGCTCTAGTTGGGAGTCTTATTTACCTGACGATTATAAGGCCAAATATTACTTATGCGGTTGGCCGAGTAAGTCGGTATATGGCAGAATCCAGGAATCCTCATCTGATGGCCGCTAGGAATATCTTGAAGTATGTGAAGGCCACTTCTGACATGGGTCTTCTATATAGGAGAGGCATGGAGTTTGTTCTTCAAGTATACTCGGATGCTGATTACGGGGGCTGACGACCGGAAGTCAATATCCGGTTACGTCTTCACTTATAGATCAGGGAGTATTTCTTAGTGAAGCAAGAAGTAAGACTCAGTGTCCATCTCTACTATGGAAGCAGAATATAAGGCTTCGGCCTTGGCAGCTCGGGAAGCAATCTGGCTCAGGAGATTAGTAGAGGACATCTATGAAGATGTGCATGGTCCTACTCTGCTGTGCGGTGATAATGAAAGTGACCTGAAGCTGGTAAATAATCCAGTTTGTCACGCATGGACCAAGCACATCGAGATTGAGCACCACATCATATGGGAGAAGGTGTTGGAGGGATATCTGATGGTGGAGCATGTGCGGAGTGAGGACAACATCGAGGACATCTTCACGAAGCCGTTGCCGAAGGTGCCTTTTACACAGTTACGAGGACTATTGATCTTAATCACCACTTCTCACTTCAAGGGTGAGTGTTGAAAATTATGAAGTGAAAGTGGTTGATTAAGCAGATCGTGCAGTCTGGGTGGTCTGAGTCCGCAGCCTAGGCGGGCTGATGTTGTAGCCTGGGTGGATAGTGGCCTAGGGACTATTGGAGCGGCCTGCGCAGCCTGTCTATTGTAAGACCCCCCCTTTTTTTAAACACCAGGGTCTTAGTCCCAGAACCGCCACTTTGCGGTGACACCTTCACACCCGGGAAGGCCATCACTACAAAATGCCGATCCTGCTAGCCAAATCGATAACAATAGTAGCAAAATAGTAAAAGGCAAGTCCACAAACATCACATATATAGAAAATAATCTCCACGAAGGGAGTGTACACAGATAAAATAAAAGTACTAAATCTTGGGCTCATGCTAGTACATCAAGTCCTCACTACATATATCTTAGTGCGGAATCAAAACTAATATAACTACTAGCGATCAGGACTCACAGTCCCTGCTGTCTGAACAACGGTACTAGACTGCCCCATCTCCAAGTGTGCCGACCTGCAGGGCTGCTCCTCCATGTTGGGCTCCACGGTCCTCTAAAATGATGTGGTTTGAAAACTGTTAGTCTAAAAGACTAAGTGCTATCATCCCCCGCCCCTTCCCCCATGGCTCCTCGGCACCGAGCAGGGAGAAGGAAAGGAGAGGACATGATAATGGAGAATAACAAATATAAGCAGGTGTCGGCGGAACTAATCTAGCAGTTCTATAGTATATAAGGCAGAATGAAGGTAAGAAAGACTGAACAAGAAAAGTAACCTTAACTTATATGAAAGCATATAAGCCAAGGGATCTTTTGCATGGCTCCTATCGTATAAAAAGTCTCATACCAATTTATACGATAGGGTGTCGGTTTTCTAACAAGCATACATATATATTTACTGAATAAAATCTTAACTTATAAGCACGCTCGCACGAACTTATAAACCAAGGGGTCGTTTTGCAGGGCCTATTGTATAAAGCGTCCCATACCACTTATACAATAGGTGTCAGGTTATATGCAATGGTTATGCTATGAAATACAATTATGCCATGATGTGAACATGCAAGTGCAACTCACCCACTCGACTCTGTGTACACAGACCTTTAGTTCCCCATTTATGGAGCCGAACCTCCAAGGATACCTCCGTAATGGCAAACGGAAGCGGTGGGTTGGGCCTCGCTCATCTCTAAACTGGTAATTGCACTACCAGTCAGACCTATCATATGCCTCAACGCTGGTGCACTAAGCGGAGCTCCTGCGTACTCTTGCCGCCTAGCACATTGGACTTTATTTGGCCAAGTGCTAAATTGTAACGGCCCGGCCTTACCGTCCGTGGGCTCAGCCCACTAGGATCAGCATGACACCGCTACCAGGCTATAGCCCAAGAACCCCAAAGCCTCTTCGCGCCTGTTTCTCAGCAGCGGTGCATTGTTGAGGCCAGGTCTCGAACCTTCAACCCCCTTGATAAGCTTCCCTCAACAAAGCTCATCACCAACTGAGCTGCAACTCAGTTGGTGACGAGCTTTGTTTTTATGTAACGGCCCGACCTTACCGTCCGTGGGCTCGACCCACTAGGATTAGTACGGCGCTGCTACCGGGCTACAGCCCAAGAACCCCAAAGCCTCTCCGCGTCTGTTTCTCAGCAGCGGTGCATTATTGAGGCCAGGTATCGAACCTACAACCCCCTTGATAAGCTTCCCTCAACAAAGCTCATCACCAATTGAGCTGCAGCTCAATTGGTGATGAGCTGCAGCTCAGTTGGCGATGAGCTTTGTTGAGGGAAGCTTATCAAGGGGGTTGCAGGTTTGAGACCTGACCTCAGCAATGCACCGCTGCTGAGAAACATGCGCGGAGAGGCTTTGGGGTGCTTGGGCTGCAGCTCGGTAGCGGCGCTGTGCTAATCCTAGTCGGTTGAGCCCACCAAGGGTAAGGCCGGGCCATTACATAAAAAATGTAGCTCAGTTGGTGATGAGCTTTGTTGAGGGAAGCTTATCAAGGGGGTTGCATGTTCGAGACCTGGCCTCAACAATGCACTGCTGCTAAGAAACAGGCGCGGAGAGGCTTTGGGGTGCTTGGGCTGCAGCCCGGTAGCGGAGTCGTGCTAATCCTAGTGGGCTGAGCCCACGGATGGTAAGGCCGGGCCTTACATAAACCACACTTGCCGAGTCAACGTATTGGCGTCGGTGCATCGACCCTCCAATACCAAAGACCCACCACCTTACGCTTTATGCACATGCAATCTTGATGTATCACCACTGAGCTAAAGCTCCCCGAACTAACCCGTCCATCACATATATCTACCGAGCCAAAGCTCCCCAGACTAACCCGTCAGTCATATATATCTACTGAGCCAAAGCTCCCCGGAATAACCCGTCCGTCACATATATCTACCGAGCCAAAGCTCCGTGGACTATCCCGTTCGTGCACCTCCCTTCTGAACCTACCATCCGGATGGCAATTCAAACTAACCTAACCAACCTCCCGGGGTACCGGGGTGTGTGAATGTGAAACTCTAGTTATACTAGTTGCTCTTGTAACTTATTATTCCTATTATTTTGGTTAGCCCAGGACTGCACAAGGTTTTCCCCGTGAATGGCTCTCGAGGGCACTAGGAACTATGATAGTAGCTTAAGCCCATCGTTCCCTTTCGCAAGGCACTTACTAAAATTGGTTGCTACCCAACTCCCAATCCCTTTAATGTTGTACTGGATCGAACCCTAATGTATTTGACACTTTCCCTCCTATGGGGAAGACGATGTTTCGTCGACCCCGAGCACCACTTAACCCTAGCCAAACTTCTCACTCCCCATCACGACTCCCGATGATAATCTCATTTCACTCACCAGATCAACACACTATTATCTCAACTCCCTAGGTGCATTTTGCACCATATCTTGATTTCCGCAGTTTTTACTAAACGCAGACCATCCTAAGCTATATGGTACGTACAATGGGAGGTACTCAAAATAATCATCCAAAATCCCTATAATAATTATTGAGGGTCTATCATGATAGTTTTAGCCTAAATTCAGAAATTCATAATTTTTCTAATTTATCTGATAATTTATTTAATTATTCTAGTAATCCAAAAATCCCAAATTTGAACATGAAGTACCAATTTCATACATGCAAATGCTCCACAAAAGTTAAGATAAATACAAGAAATGAGCTCTGAAAGAATTATTCTACAAGTTCCCAAATTTATGAGCTTGTGAAGCAGGTACTGTAAATATATGTATTTAAAAATTCTAATGAAATTCATACATGAGCATAATGGTCTAAAACTTCTTCTGCCTAATTTTCATGACTTTCCAATGGACAGTGAATTCACAATATCCAAATAATTAAGTAGGGCTAATTCATGCATTACAAAGAGAGTGCTAAGATTAATGTTCCAAAATTCCCAATTAAATTTCCAGAGATTCATACTAACCCTAAGACTACACTACCCAAGTTTCATCACTGTTCAATGAGTTTTAATAACCTATTCTAGCACTACAAGATTTGTGCCCTAAATTAGGATTAGGGTTTTGAGGGGTTTAATAATTTCTAAATCCAATAAGATTTCTACCAGAGGACAATAACTACCCTAGAGTCCTCTCCACCAAATTTCACTTCATTTCAAGGTCTTTTGACCACATGCCCTTCACAAGAAACCAAAACCCCTCCTTAGGGCTGGGTCTTAGGACCTAGGGAAAATCTATTCCAATCATCCCCATCTTCCATGGGAGGGTGTTAAAAATCATGCCAAGTCAGTGGCCCAAATTACAACCTCAGTTGAGGTGGTTTGGCCTCCCAAAACTCAAAGTGCACTTTTGACCTAAGTACCCTAATTATGGCAAGGCTAGGGTTTGCAAGAATTCAATTCAAATCATCTCCAAATGTGATGATATTTTATCCAGAGCCTTATGGTGACCCCAAGGACCACTCACCAAAATTTGGAGAGTTTAGAGGTCATTTGTCCCCTTAATTAATTTACCCTAGAGTAATTAAATAATTTAAAAAACTATAGAAAAAACCATTCCCAAAAATTCTCATTTTTGGGCAGGACCTAGGTATAGACTAGAGTGACTCCCTATCAAATTTCAAGTTATTTGGATAAGAGATGAAGTGTGAGCACCCATTTTTATCTTTGTCTTGCTCTAGGTATAGACCCCACCAAAATGAGTGCCCTGGTCAAACCAGGCACCCAAATTGGTTCAAAGCAATTTTGAATTCAAGTAGACCCATAGGCTACAAATTATATGTTGACCATTTTCTCTGACTTAGCCTCTAGGTATTTTTAATAATAAAAAACATTAAATAGAAATTGTGTGATAGAATTGAAATAATCAGAAATATATAACCTATAGTTTAATTCAACTCTAGCACTAATCTTAAAGCAGGATCCAAGGGTGGCTGGATCGTCTTCCTCCTCCAGCCGACGGCCATGATCCAGCCCGCCTGGAGCAACTTCCAACCGCCACCACCGGCCATCCGGCCACCTCCCTGGCCGGCCACCGCCACCAACACCTCTGTTGAGGTGGTGGCTATTGCCAGGCGGCGGTGCAGCCGCCGGAGGGGCCATTTCCGGTGATCCCGACAAGGTGAAAAATGCAGAAAAACCAGGGAATTTTAAACTTCGATCGGGCTCAACTGAGCCCGATTCCCATTCCAAATGATTCCTAAGATCTACCCATGGATGAAGGAGAAGGGGAGGACCTGAATTGCGGCCTGAGAGCGGGTGTTGTGCCTCCTTGCCATTGCCGGCCACCAAGCTTTGGCTCCACTGCAATTTCTACACCAAAAGCAAGAGAATCGAGATGTAAACGGGGAAATGCCTGCTCTGACCCTGGTGAAGTTTCTTAAAGAAGGAATTGGGGAGAGGAGGCTTGTAACTCCCCAATTCATCAAAACACCATTAAAGGCCATTAAACCTAGTTTTTCGGTCTCACCCAAATTGATGGGCTGAGCCTCTCCACTGGCCGGCCACCTCCTGAAAACTCCTCCCTGCCTCCAAGGAGTTAAATCCCCATCAAAAGGAGGAGTTATGGAGCCTCCATGGCCATGATGGCCACTAAGCTCTACTTTGTCTCTCCTCTAATTTTGGGTAACTCCCTCTCTCTCTCATAATCACCAAACTTTGAATTTAGTGGGCCTAAAGTGTGTCTCTACACCTCCTAGACCAATGGGCCACACTTGTCTAGGCGTAGCCCACTTGGATTGGGCTTGAGTTAACCATTTAGGCTTGTTTGACCACTTTGACCCAAGAGTTGACTTTGGTCAAGTTAGCCACTAGGTTGACCCCAATGGGTCCTTGGTGATCCATGGGCATCCCTTAAGATCTAGGGGTACTTGGGTAGGGTTAACTTGCACTCTGAAGGTCACTTGCCCCTTAGTTAGGGCACTTTGCCCACTTTAGGGCTAGGGTTGACTTGGGTCAACTCAGGCTCTAGAGTTGACCCCAATGGGTCCTAGGTGACCCATTGACCTCACTCTAGGATTAGGAAGACATGAGTAGGATCCACTTGGCTAAGGGAAGGTCAGTTGACCCTATGTAGGTCAGTTTGACCCATTTAGGGTTAGAGTTGACTTAGGTCAACTTAACCACTTTGACTGCCCTCCATGGGTCCTTATTGACCCATTGACCCAATTTTAGGTCTAGGAAGACCCTGGTAGGGTTGGTTGGGTTTACTAGGGAACACTGCCCTTAGTTAGGGCACCTTGCCTAATTTAGGCCTAGGGTGGTTCTAGATCAACTTGGCCACCCTGGATCGATTCCAATGGACCCTTATGGCTCTAATGGAACTCCCAATGGATTGGTGAGATAATGGTGGGATCTTAGAGTCATGGTAAATCCTCATGGTCATCCTAAACTAGGGTTTAGGAATCTACTATTTGTAGTCCATCGTGATCTCACCTACATTCCTAGGTTCACTTGGCCTTCTTGGGCTCTTTAGGGTTTTGTCATTACCTTAGTCATGACAAAACCACTCCTATGAGTCTAGTTGTTTGAGGGATTTTACATCTATGGTGGACTGGTGGCGTGTTCAGAAAGCTTGGCCTGCAGTTTTGCGGATAGCTTATTCTTGATGTAACCAGGCAGATTGTCAGTGAGTCCGCGATAATGTGGCAGACTCAGTTGGAGTCTGCGGAGTCCGCTGTGGCGGATAGAGTGGAGGTCATGAGATCGGCATTGATCCTTGCCTTGATCTCTTGTGATGCGGCGGGTGATAGTCGCATTCATGTTGGCGGACTATTCTTGGGGCTAGCGGCCTGGCTTCGTGTCCGCCGAGCTCGCACCAGCAATAAGTTGAGAAAGAAATCTTCAATTGAAGCACAGCTTGTTCAGTAAGCAACTTGCAGAAAACTTTGCTTATTCTTTTTCAAGAGTAAATCCCGATCTTATTGTCGCTGATGAAATTGCAACATCTAACTCTTTTAGCATGCAGGTTCATTGATCTGAACTCATTCTTCTGGCTCGGCAAGAAAGCGAGGAAGAAGACATCGTCCAGCCGCAAGATTGCAAATACAGAAAACCCTAATTGCTTCTCTTCTCGATGGTTTTTTTATTACTCGATTCTTGATTGATTTCTGCATGTTGAATCAACCAATCTATCCTTACTTTTCTTTTTTATATCACGCTGATCAACAGCTATATTCCATGTGCGGGCCCCTCCATTAATGTTGGAAAATTTCTTTCTTTTCCCCAAAAGGGCAACCAACTGACCGCGACACCGCTAACGCAATTCTGCGTCATTCCTATAATATTTTGAACCCGTGTTGACTTTGCTGACATCACCATCTGTGGACTTCGAAAAAAATCAAGCATTAGTAGCATAGGCGTTGAGTGAATGACCATCACTCAGCGCCAAAAGACTTAAATAGAAATTCTGTCACTAGGCATTGAGTGAGTAAGCACCACTCAACGCCAAAATACATAGAAAAATATCACAGCCAATAGGCGTTGAGTGAGCAACCTTCACTCAACGCCAAAACTCTTGAAAAAGTTCTGGCATTAGGCGTTGAGTGAGTTTGCTTCACTCAATGACAAAACACTTGGAATAATGTTACAACCATTAAACATTGAGTGAGTATGCTTCACTCAACGCCAAAACACTTAGAAACATTTTTTTGCCTTATGGGGTTGAGAGCATTGAGTGTATTCAATGTTGTCATCCACTTGGCGTTGAGTGAGTTGAGTCCATTCAACGCTTTCTGTCTTAACCAGTTTATCTGAATCTTGGCATTCAGTGAGTAAGCTTCACTCAACGCCATATCACTTACGAAAATGTTATTCCTTATGACATTGAGAGCTCAGCTCGACGAACTCAGAACTCAGTTCGATGAAGTCAGAACTCGGTTCGACGAACTCAGAGCTCAGCTCGACGAAAAGTGAAAGCTTAGATCGACAAACTCAGAGCTCAGTTCGACGAACTTAGAGCTCAACTCGACGAAACTAAAAACAATCAACGCATTTGGACTTAGCCAAATTTCCATGTCAAGAAGAACACTTCCTTTGAGAATTAGTCAACGCAATATCACATGGCATTGAGTGAGCTTGCCTCACTCAACGCCTGTGGACTTGGTAAATATTCACAATTTTCCTGTGGCGTTAACTGACTGAGCTATACTCAATGATTGTGAAGCTATGACGTTGAGTGATTGAGCTACACTCAACGCCTGTGGACTTAGCCATTTTCAGCTCATTTTTACTTAGACTATTACAATATTAGCCTGACTCACAACCTTTTGTTATGGCGTTGAGTGAGTAGACTACACTCTATGCCTTTGGCCTTAGCATATTTTCTTAGCATGCCAACAAATTCCTTACTTCTGGCGTTGAGTGAGCTTGCTCCACTTAACGCCTGTGGATAGTGAAATTCTTCTGTCCAGCTATTTTACTGTATGCAGCTGGCGTTGAGTGAGCTTGCTCCACTCAATGCCTATAGACTTAGACAAATCTTCTGTCTATCCAGCATCTTCCTTGAGTCCACTTGTCCAATCATTGTCACAAAGTCTGTCCTGTACACATAAACTTACACACACATCAAATACAGCTATGTCTATCTCATTGACCTGTTTGACATCATCAAACCAGGGTCATTGTGATCAATGGACCCAACAATCTCCCTCTATTTGAAGATGTCAAAACCATTAATTAACTTCCTTAGTCAATGAGATACACATCTTATAGGCAGCAAAAAAACTTATTAAATTCAGTGAGATGAATTTTTACCTAGATAAAATTTTACCTACACCCCTGGATTGCTGCATGGTGTGTGTTACCTTAGAGGTTTACCTCTCAGCTTAATCCTTTCTCGTGTTGGGGCTTGATCCAGCCTTTATAGCTTGTATCTCCCCCCTTGGTTACTACTTGAAGTTGATTAATCTCTTCTTTCCCCCTTTTTGACTTCTGTAGATAGTTGGGTAGGTGCATCAGTTCTTTCTCTCCCCTTATGTTCTCCCCCTAGCTGATGTAGATGAAGCCAGTAGTGCAGCTATCAGCTTGCTCTTTATACAAGGTTGACTTTAGTACTGCAACTGCTGGACTTGCTCCCCCTCAATAGGAGCATCTGCTCTAATCTTGTTCTTGATTTCCACTAGGTCTGCATCACCTGCAAGAAGAACAAGCATGTTCCAAATAAAAAAAAATTTAGGGAGTATTTGAAGCTATTCTAAGTCCAACATACCTAATTCAATCTTGAAGGTGTTGAACTTGGCTTCATCTAGTAGCTTTGTGAAGATATCAGTCACTTGCTTATCAGTGGAGACAAACTTTAGGCTAATATATTCTTTCTCCACATGCTCCCTAATAAAATGATACTTAATTTCTATGTACTTAGTCCTGCTGTGTTAGACAGGATTCCTAGAAATAGAAATGACACTAGTAAAATCGGAATAAAGAGGAGTTCTACTTATCTTAATGCTGTAATCTTCAAGTTGATGCTGAATCCACAGCAATTGAGCACAGCAGCGGCCTGCTGAGATGTACTCTGACTTTGTATTTGAGATAGCCCACTGGTCTACTTCTTGCTACTCCATGACACCAATTTTCCACCTAGGAATTGACATGTACCCATAGTACTTTTCCTGTCTTCCTTGCAGCCTGCAAAATCTGCATCTGAAAATGCTGTTAGATCAAAATCTCTATTCCTAGGGTACCATAGGCCAAGATCTGGTGTGCCCTAAAGATATCTTAAAATTCTTTTTGCAGGAGAATAATCAGATTATTTAGGGCAGGCCTGATACCTAGTACAGACACATGTAGCATACATTGTAACGCCCCCGAATTTTTTCGGCAATCATTTAAGTCCTCGTTGGCGTTACGTTGGCGCATTCCCGGCTCGTGCCGTTGTTAGAGTACCTCGTTAGGTGTTCTTAGAGGTTTTAGCCTGTTGTATGGTTTCCCCAGCTAGCCGGTGTCCGTTTTGGAGGCCCGGCTGAGCCTCTTAGGGAATCCCTATACTTTGGCTTCGGGCGAGGTTTGCCCAAGTGTGTGGTCGTCGGAGGTTGTGTCCGACTTCGCCGATGTTTTCGTAGCCCGAGTTTTTAGCTGCGGTGCGGATTTGGTCGGAATCCGAGAACGTTAGTTTTCGCGCCTTTTCGACGGTCGCTAGTTAGCGAGCCGTCATTTATGTGAGCGTATTTGCATGTTTTCGCATTTAGGGCTTAGCGAGCGATGTGGGCGTGCCGTTGCGTAATTGCACGTGCACGTGCTTGCAGGGTTTGTAAGTTGTGCGTGCGCGCGCGTGTGCTTGCGTCCGGGGTAAAATAAATTGTGTGCGCGAATGTATGTTAATAGGCGTGTACAAGTATTTTAGTGCTTGTAACTAGTGTGGTTAGCGGTTGTCTTAGTCAATTAATAAGTATATTTATATGTGTGTGTAGGAATATATATATAGGTGTGTATTTATGAGTATGTATAAATATATGTATATATACGTGTATTTTTGTGTGTGTGTATATATATATGTGAGGTGTGGTGTGCAATTATATAAGTGGGGGGGGGGTATGTAAATAATAGGCTTATATATATTAAGTCTTAAGCTTCGGTTAGGTTAGATTTCCCCCCCCCCAACCCGTCGGCTGCAAGAAACCCGCGCGGAAGCAGGAGAAGCGGCGGAAGCCCCGCAGCCCCGTTCGCCGGCCCAAATCAGCCCGGACCTCCAGTTCGAGGCCGGATCCGGACTCCTCCAGTCAAGATCTTCATTCCAAGGTATCTATCTTGAGATTTCCTCCATGTTCTTCCCGACCGGATCTCTTCACCTTCAGTTTTTCCAAGCAGTAACGGAGATTCCTACCCTAATTTCTGTCCAGGTTCTCCTTGTGGTTGAGTTTGCGGGCCGATTGAGTGCTGGCCGGTTCCTCCTAGCCCGATTTTTGGTGGTTTGTCCAGGATTCCTAGACCCGCTGCTGGCCGAAATCTTCTCCTAAGACCAAGGCAGGGACTCTCTTGCCAAAGGAAATTTTTTTTTCTTCATACTAGTTGTTACTTAGTTCATGAGAAACTCTTGTTATGATTTTGATGTGATCCTGATATTATTTTTGTTGCATCTAGCACTTTGATATGATCTCGGCGCTAGAAAATTTTGAGGTAAATGCATTATATTTTTTTTGGCAAGGATGTTACCGTAGTTGCCCCTTGGTCGTCCCAACGAAAATCGGATGGGGATCGTAGCCACCCAACCCTCTTGTCATTTTCTTTATTTGGTGTCAATTCACTTGTCCGCATTAGTGTTAAGCCCTTGCTAATGTATGTATCGAACCACCTCAGTATAGCGTTTAAGAGATGTGGTAAGCTAAATGTGTACGGTGGTAGTAAGCTAACTTTAAGGTCTTAGTTGGAGGTCAAGCTACTTTGTCGTATTTAGTATCACATTACCGGTACGCGTTTAGTATAAAAAAATACTTAAACTAGGATTCGTGTCACCTTCATTTTAATTGTGTCAACCCTCTTGCTTGGGCGTAGTCGTTGTTTAGTCCGTTGGTATGAATATAAGGCTTTTAGGTGGGTCGCTCTAGATGTGTAGGGTTCAGTGTTGACGTCATGGTGGTTCATGGGACTACCAGGAAGGGTTTCCGGAGTCACTTAGTGCTGGAGTTGGATGTGGTTTTGAGGTGGTCGGACCGATGCCGCTACCCGTGTTTTACTTTTGTCTGAATAAGACATTGTGAGCTGTTTGGTTGAGTTGGACCGATGCCACCACCACAGCACCTTGAGATGTTTAGGCCTGTGAGACGTGGTTGGACCGTTGCCACCAGTCTAGGCCCTTATTTCCGTTTTTGTCCATCTCCAGTACTAGGTGGCTCTTCCTGCTCTAGCTTTATACTTGAATTTATTTGTTATTTTGCTAATCCTTCCTGCAGAGATTTGTGATACTTGACTTCACCCGTGCACTTGGTGCACCCCTTTTTACTCACTTATGGCGAGTATTTTATTTCCTTCACTTGCTTACTTTAGCCCTTACCTGTTGCACATCTTCTTTTACTACTGTTTCATTTTCAGATAAATATATTGCTTTGCTGAGGCGTTCTTTTCTTTGAATGCCTCAGGTTCAGGTTTATAGCCGACTGTGCGGCTAGGGTTCTCCTGGAGGTTGCTAGTGCTTTAGCTGTGCTGAGTTTTCTTTTCCTCGCTTCTGGGAGGTAGTTTCTTTAGACTTGCAGTACAGATATACCTACTCACCAGTGGGTTCGTGTCAGTTGTTGGCGCCCACTGGTGGTTTCTATTTTAGAAGCTTTGTACCTTGCTTACACTGCTATATTTCCTGTTTTGGAGTTTATTCAACTTGCTTCTGGGATGATTTATGTTAGGTTGCTAGTTATTTTAAAACCTATAAAGAAAACTAACTATTATATCAAAATATAGGCATCATATTTTCCTCCCTAAAGAGCTTAACCACTACTTTTAAACCGCGTAAAAAAAAAGGTATTTCCTATATATGATATATATAAATTAAATCTAGGGTTTTGCATATTCTTAGGCGTCCCCTGGGGACGCGCAAGCACTCTCTTAGGATGCTAAAAAAATGAATAAAGTATTTTCCGCTACGTATAAGTATAACTTTGAAAGGGTGGACTAGTTGATCCACGAAGCCGAGGGATACGGCCTCAAAATATAATTGGTTTTCCGCATCATTCAAGTTTTGAACTTTCTTAGTCTTAGCAGTTAGTGGTCGCCTGAGCGTCGACAGTTATCCCCTGTCCGACGTGGCATCACAACGCGCGTTTTCTTCTACTCTGATACTTCTAAAATTTCGGAGAAAAATGCGGGTTGTGACAGTTGGTATCAGAGGGAGGTTGCTTGACAATTTGTCGGGCAACCTTTCCTTGCAGGTATTAGGAGTTTAGCATCATGTCATACACACACCGATATGTCATCGGCACGTCTTGGCTGAAGCACGAACACTACACTCATAGCATAACATGAAGTATACGGGGCATATTATGTAGTATGGATGCATAATATGTGTTCGTATATGGATCCACCATAGGAGGCAACATGTGAGGGTTATGTAGTATGGGATGCATAACCTCACCACATGAATGCGACTAGCACGTTTTCTTTTTCGTTGCATGAAAATGTTATGTAGTATGGGATGCATAACATTTTCATGTGTACGCCGCTCATAACATGCATTAGGGCCTTTTTAGAATGCATAGCACAATCATGCATAGCATAACATTGCATAAGCACAACGTGCCAAGCTAAAGACTTGCAGGATGACATATGTACACACATGGTTTTGAGTCAAAAGAGATTAAAAATTCATGCATGCTCGACTTAGGCACAAGAGTTAGAGTGATGGTGGTGAACCATCTTAGGTTAAGCATGACAGTATTTCCCCTGTATAAATATATATATACATATATAAAAACCCCAGAGCAAGTTGGCAGTGAAAGCAAGTACTTATGTAGGTTTGTCTGTACCTGTTGTTTTGTCCTAGTAGTTGATCTAGGTTCTGATGTTTGTTTGTTGATCTTTTTAGGATGGCGCCTAAGCGTAGAGCGGCGAGATCGACTCCCCAATCTGAGGGCGGGTCTTCTGGTACTCAAAGCGGTACAATTATGGAAAGTCTGAGGCAGAGCAATGAGGCTCTATCGAGGCAGATGGTGGACGTTCAGTCTCAGATCCAGTCCCTGTTGTCTGTGGTGGCAGGACTAGCCCCGAGAGCGCAGGACCCTGCTGCGGGTTTAGCTGTTCCCGCACCTCCTGCACCTCCAGCCCCTTTGGTGCCTCCAGTGGTGGTACCCCCGGAGATGGCTTTCATCACTCAGTTCCAGCGACTGCGACCCCCTACCTACGATGGTAAGGCGGACTTCATGGTATTGGATGACTGGTTGATTACCATAGAGGAGATGTTTCACTACTCTGGAGTGTCTGATGATCAGAAGGTGATGCTGGCCGCCTATCAGCTGAAGGGGTTAGCGAAGAGCTGGTGGATGAGGGAGAAGGAGGGAATGGTAGGAGGAAGCACTTGGGCTTCATTCAAGGAGATCTTGATGCGGAAATTTCTACCGTCAGTGGAGCGAGACAGGCTGATGAATGATTTCTTACATCTGAAGCAGAGGCAGCTCTCAGTCAGCGAGTACGAGATTGAGTTCAGCAAACTCAGTCGCTTTGCCCCCAGTTTGGTGAGCTCAGAGGAGGATATAGCAAAGCGGTTCCTCGGTGGCCTGCGGAGCGAGGTACAGCAGCTAGCGGTGGCTCATGGAGCGGTGAGTTATGCTGGGGCAGTGGAGGCCGCCTTGAAGGTAGAGGCCATCGAAAACGCGAAGCATAGAGGACAACAGGCGAGGAATGAGAAGAGGAAAGCTGCTGAAGCGAAGAGTCCCCAAGTGCCCGGTGCTCCTTCGGGGAAGAGGAGCAAGGAGGTTTGTAGTTTTTGCGGCCGGTCGGGCCATCCTGCTGAGAGATGTTTCAAGAGGGCTGCGGCGCAGAAGGTGCATGTGCATGCTATACAGGATGCTCCCAGACAGAATGCGGTGTGTACCTTGTGCAAGAAAGAGGGGCATGATGTTGCCCGTTGCTGGTTGAAGGACAAGGTCTGCTATCAGTGCGGACAGAAAGGTCATACCAAGGCCCGATGCCCGCAGCTCCAGTCTGTGCACCGACCAGTTCCTCTTCAGGCGTTGCCACCGCCTCAGTCTATGGATAGAGGCAAAGGGAAGCTGAACGTGATATCTTCAGCGGAGGCTCAAACTTCGACGCAAGTCATTTCAGGTAAACCTTCTTGCTAGTCTCTTACTTCTTTTGCATATTAGTCTGGCTTTTGTTTTCTTTATTGACTGTGTTATTCCCCGTTGATATTTATATAGGGAGTTTTAAGGTAAAGAACCGCTGGGCGCGCGTTCTCTTTGACTCAGGTGCTACCCACTCCTTTGTGGCTAGGGCCTTTGTAGAGCGGTGCCAGCTGGTTCTTGATCGTGTCGGTGATGCCTTTTGCGTCAAATTTCCCTCGGGTGATTCCGTGATATCAGATCAGGGCATTCTGGATTGTCCTATTATGTTGGGGGATTTCCCAGCCAAGGCGGATCTGAAGGTTATAGACTTGGAAGATTTCGACGTCATCCTGGGTATGGATTGGTTGTCCAGATACGATGCGGTAATCCAGTGCAGGGGTAAGCGCTTGGACTTCAAGAAGGACAACGGTCAGCCTGGGAGTATTTATGGCGATCCGTGTCAGGCCTCTCCGGCGATTTCTGCGGTATGTGCTCAGAGGTTATTCAGTTCCGATTGTTTTGCTTGCTTAGTCTCGGTGCTGGGGACTGTTAGCAGTGTGCCGTTGTTGGAAGAGATCCCCGTTGTCCGTGAGTTTTCTGATGTGTTCCCTAGCGACCTTCCCGGTCTTCCCCCTGCCAGAGATGTTGAGTTCGTGATTGACTTGGAGCCGGGTACGCGTCCTATTGCTAAGGCGCCGTACCGGATGGCCCCGCGAGAGCTGGAGGAGCTGCGTACCCAGTTGGATGAGTTATTGGAGAAGGGTTTCATAAGGCAGAGCTCGTCGCCCTGGGGTGCACCCGTTCTTTTTGTGAAGAAGAAAGATGGTTCGATGCGCCTTTGCATCGACTATAGGGAGTTGAATAAAGTCACCATCAAGAACAGGTACCCCCTGCCCAGAATCGACGACTTATTCGATCAGTTACGTGGCAGTTCTGTGTTCTCCAAGATTGACCTTCGATCAGGATATCATCAGCTCAGAATCCGGGAGTCGGACATTCCACGGACGGCGTTTCGATCGAGGCATGGACATTTCGAGTTCCTAGTTATGTCTTTCGGGTTGACCAACGCGCCATCAGCGTTCATGGACATGATGAACCGAGTGTTCAAAGATTTTCTGGACAAGTTTGTGGTCGTATTCATAGACGACGTTTTGATTTACTCGCGGAATGCTGCGGAGCATGATCAGCACTTGCGGTTGGTGTTATCTGCCTTGAGAGATCATCAGTTGTATGCCAAGTTGAGCAAATGTGAGTTCTGGTTGCCGCAGGTGTCCTTCCTGGGTCATGTGGTGAACAAAGATGGCATTTCAGTGGACCCGGTGAAGATTTCTGCAGTGATGGATTGGCATAGGCCGAGCACACCCAAGGAGATTAGGAGCTTCTTGGGGTTGGCCGGCTATTATAGAAGGTTTGTTGAGGGCTTTTCTACCTTGGCAGCGCCCTTGACTAAGTTGACGCAGAAGCATGCGGCGTTCATCTGGAGTGAGCAGTGCGAGGAGGCCTTTCTGGAACTAAAGAGGAGATTGTGCACTGCTCCTGTCTTGACATTGCCCACGGAGGGCAAGGACTATGATGTTTATGTGGATGCCTCGCATGTTGGGCTCGGAGGCGTGTTGATGCAAGAGGGGAAGGTGATCGCGTATGGGTCGCGGCAGTTGAAGACTCACGAGCGGAATTATCCTACGCATGACCTCGAGTTTGCGGCGGTGATTTTTGCGTTGAAGCTGTGGAGGCATCTACTTTATGGGGCTCAGTGCAAGATTTTCACAGATCATAAGAGTCTGAAGTACGTGTTTACTCAGAAGGAGCTGAATCTGCGCCAGCGGCGGTGGCTAGAGTTCGTGGCCGATTATGACGTGGAGATCCAGTACCATCCAGGCAAGGCCAATGTGGTGGCCGACGCCCTGAGCCGCAAGACAGGGAAGATCTTCAACCTCACGGCGGACCGTTTAGTGGAAGAGTTCCTGTTGATGGACATCTCTGTGGGAGGCAGTGATTTGCAAAGCAGTTTGGCAGTGGCAGAGCCATCTTGGATTTCGCTCACCAGGTTGCACCAGAAGGATGATCCAGATTTGTTTCACCTGTACCTCAGGGCTGAGAGAGGGGAGTTGCCGGATTTCTCCATCGACGATTCGGGTACCTTGAAGTACCGCGGCAGGTTTTGCATCCCCGCGGTTGGAGACATCAGGAGCGCGGTATGCAAAGAGGCTCATGGATCCAGTGTTGCCTACCACCCGGGATCCACGAAGATGTATCATGATTTGAAGCAGATCGCCTGGTGGCAAGGTATGAAAGGGGATATAGCTCGGTATGTTTCTGAATGTTACACTTGCAAGCGAGTGAAGGCCGATCATGGGAGGCCTGGTGGAAAGCTGACTCCTTTGGAAATCCCGACTTGGAAGTGGGAAAGTATCTCTATGGACTTCATCACGGGCTTACCAAGATCTCCAAGAGGATTTGATTCAGTTTGGGTGATCGTGGACCGATTGACGAAGTGTGCGCACTTCGTGCCTTATAAGATCGACTACCCGATGAAGAAGATAGCAGAGCTGTATTTGAGTGAGGTCATCCGATTGCATGGAGTTCCCGTGAGCATCATTTCAGACCGAGACTCCAGATTTACTTCCCGTTTCTGGAAGAGTTTGCAGGAGGGTTTGGGCACAGACTTGAGATATTCTACCGCTTACCACCCCCAGACAAATGGGCAGACCGAGAGGGTGAACCGCATTGTGGAGGATATGATCAGGTGCTACATTCTAGATCACGGTGGAGCATGGGATGAGCGTTTGCGGCTCATGGAGTTTGCCTACAATAACAGTTACCAAGAGAGCTTGCAAATGGCTCCCTTCGAGGCATTGTATGGGAGGCGCTGCAGAACTCCGTTGTTTTGGGCTGAGGCCGGTGAGAGGCCGTTGTTGGGTCCTGATGCTCTAGAGGAAATGGAGGTTGCTGTGAAGCTCATTCGGGAAAAGCTCCGGTTAGCTCAGGAAAGATATGAGAAAAACGCCAACCGGCGTAGGTCTGATTTGGAATTTTCAGTAGAGGATTTGGTTTTCTTGAAGGTGTCTCCGATGGTTGGAGTGAAGAGGTTCGGCAAGAACCGTAAGCTGGATCCGAGGTATGTGGGCCCATTCAGAATTTTGGAGCGTATTGGTGTGGCAGCATATAGGTTGGATCTACCCGCCAACTTCCCAGGCGTGCATAATGTCTTCCACGTGAGCCAGTTGCGGAAGTGTGTGCGGAGCAGTGGGCAAGTCTTGGACGCCGTGCCCCAGTTGGAGCCCAACCTCTCGTATGTTGAGGTGCCGGTCCGCATCTTGGATACTCAGGACCGAGTGCTGCGATCAAAGTCTATCCCGATGGTGAAGGTTCTTTGGAAGAATCAAGATTTGGAAAGCGCGACTTGGGAGCTAGAGTCGGCGATGAGGGAGGCTTACCCTCGCCTGTTCTCCTGATTTGTCGGGTATGTTGTATTTCCCGTAACTTTTATATTGTTACTTTCTTTTGGTAGTGGTAGTGTACGTAAAGTTTCGGGACGAAACTTTCTTTTAGGGGGAGTGACTGTAACGCCCCCGAATTTTTTCGGCAATCATTTAAGTCCTCGTTGGCGTTACGTTGGCGCATTCCCGGCTCGTGCCGTTGTTAGAGTACCTCGTTAGGTGTTCTTAGAGGTTTTAGCCTGTTGTATGGTTTCCCCAGCTAGCCGGTGTCCGTTTTGGAGGCCCGGCTGAGCCTCTTAGGGAATCCCTATACTTTGGCTTCGGGCGAGGTTTGCCCAAGTGTGTGGTCATCGGAGGTTGTGTCCGACTTCGCCGATGTTTTCGTAGCCCGAGTTTTTAGCTGCGGTGCGGATTTGGTCGGAATCCGAGAACGTTAGTTTTCGCGCCTTTTCGACGGTCGCTAGTTAGCGAGCCGTCATTTATGTGAGCGTATTTGCATGTTTTCGCATTTAGGGCTTAGCGAGCGATGTGGGCGTGCCGTTGCGTAATTGCACGTGCACGTGCTTGCAGGGTTTGTAAGTTGTGCGTGCGCGCGCGTGTGCTTGCGTCCGGGGTAAAATAAATTGTGTGCGCGAATGCATGTTAATAGGCGTGTACAAGTATTTTAGTGCTTGTAACTAGTGTGGTTAGCGGTTGTCTTAGTCAATTAATAAGTATATTTATATGTGTGTGTAGGAATATATATATAGGTGTGTATTTATGAGTATGTATAAATATATGTATATATACGTGTATTTTTGTGTGTGTGTATATATATATGTGAGGTGTGGTGTGCAATTATATAAGTGGGGGGGGGGGGTATGTAAATAATAGGCTTATATATATTAAGTCTTAAGCTTCGGTTAGGTTAGATTTCCCCCCCCAACCCGTCGGCTGCAAGAAACCCGCGCGGAAGCAGGAGAAGCGGCGGAAGCCCCGCAGCCCCGTTCGCCGGCCCAAATCAGCCCGGACCTCCAGTTCGAGGCCGGATCCGGACTCCTCCAGTCAAGATCTTCATTCCAAGGTATCTATCTTGAGATTTCCTCCATGTTCTTCCCGACCGGATCTCTTCACCTTCAGTTTTTCCAAGCAGTAACGGAGATTCCTACCCTAATTTCTGTCCAGGTTCTCCTTGTGGTTGAGTTTGCGGGCCGATTGAGTGCTGGCCGGTTCCTCCTAGCCCGATTTTTGGTGGTTTGTCCAGGATTCCTAGACCCGCTGCTGGCCGAAATCTTCTCCTAAGACCAAGGCAGGGACTCTCTTGCCAAAGGAAATTTTTTTTCTTCATACTAGTTGTTACTTAGTTCATGAGAAACTCTTGTTATGATTTTGATGTGATCCTGATATTATTTTTGTTGCATCTAGCACTTTGATATGATCTCGGCGCTAGAAAATTTTGAGGTAAATGCATTATATTTTTTTTTGGCAAGGATGTTACCGTAGTTGCCCCTTGGTCGTCCCAACGAAAATCGGATGGGGATCGTAGCCACCCAACCTCTTGTCATTTTCTTTATTTGGTGTCAATTCACTTGTCCGCATTAGTGTTAAGCCCTTGCTAATGTATGTATCGAACCACCTCAGTATAGCGTTTAAGAGATGTGGTAAGCTAAATGTGTACGGTGGTAGTAAGCTAACTTTAAGGTCTTAGTTGGAGGTCAAGCTACTTTGTCGTATTTAGTATCACATTACCGGTACGCGTTTAGTATAAAAAAATACTTAAACTAGGATTCGTGTCACCTTCATTTTAATTGTGTCAACCCTCTTGCTTGGGCGTAGTCGTTGTTTAGTCCGTTGGTATGAATATAAGGCTTTTAGGTGGGTCGCTCTAGATGTGTAGGGTTCAGTGATGGCGTCATGGTGGTTCATGGGACTGCCAGGATGGGGTTTCCGGAGTCACTTAGTGCTGGAGTTGGATGTGGTTTTGAGGTGGTCGGACCGATGCCGCTACCCGTGTTTTACTTTTGTCTGAATAAGACATTGCGAGCTGTATGGTTGAGTTGGACCGATGCCACCACCACAGCACCTTGAGATGTTTAGGCCTGTGAGACGTGGTTGGACCGTTGCCACCAGTCTAGGCCCTTATTTCCGTTTTTGTCCATCTCCAGTACTAGGTGGCTCTTCCTGCTCTAGCTTTATACTTGAATTTATTTGTTATTTTGCTAATCCTTCCTGCAGAGATTTGTGATACTTGACTTCACCCGTGCACTTGGTGCACCCCTTTTTACTCACTTATGGCGAGTATTTTATTTCCTTCACTTGCTTACTTTAGCCTTACCTGTTGCACATCTTTTACTACTGTTCATTTTCAGATAAATATATTGCTTTGCTGAGGCGTTCTTTTCTTTGAATGCCTCAGGTTCAGGTTTATAGCCGACTGTGCGGCTAGGGTTCTCCTGGAGGTTGCTAGTGCTTTAGCTGTTGCTGAGTTTTCTTTTCCTCGCTTCTGGGAGGTAGTTCCTTTAGACTTGCAGTACAGTTATACCTACTCACCAGTGGGTTCGTGTCAGTTGTTGGCGCCCACTGGTGGTTTCTATTTTAGAAGCTTTGTACCTTGCTTACACTGCTATATTTCCTGTTTTGGAGTTTATTTCAACTTGCTTCTGGGATGATTTATGTTAGGTTGCTAGTTATTTTAAAACCTATAAAGAAAACTAACTATTATATCAAAAATATAGGCATCATTTTCCTCCTAAAGAGCTTAACCACTACTTTTTAAACCGCGTAAAAAAAAAGGTATTTCCTATATATGATATATATAAATTAAATCTAGGGTTTTGCATATTCTTAGGCGTCCCTGGGGACGCGCAAGCACTCTCTTAGGATGCTAAAAAAATGAATAAAGTATTTTCCGCTACGTATAAGTATAACTTTGAAAGGGTGGACTAGTTGATCCACGAAGCCGAGGGATACGGCCTCAAAATATAATTGGTTTTCCGCATCATTCAAGTTTTGAACTTTCTTAGTCTTAGCAGTTAGTGGTCGCCTGAGCGTCGACAGTTATCCCCTGTCCGACGTGGCATCACAACGCGCGTTTTCTTCTACTCTGATACTTCTAAAATTTCGGAGAAAAATGCGGGTTGTGACATCATGATGTCAGACCTACTAGTAGTCAAGTATAGAAGGGAGTCAATTATCCCTCTATACAAAGACTCATCAACAGGTTTCCCTGCTTCATCTTTGCCTATAAGCATACTTGACCCCATTTGAGTTCTTATGGTGGAAGCATTCTCCATACCATATTTCTTAATCAACTCTCTGATGAACTTTAACTGGGATATTGATGGCGTGCCCCCTCCTCCGCCATTTGAAGACGATGCTGACGATGCTGATGATGATCCGGTTGATAAGGCAATATAACTCAAGGATGTAAGGCGGCACGATGACGCTAACGGAAGGCTATGCTACAACCTCTGCCCGCGCGCGTGCTACCGCCACTGCAACGCATTAGCCTTATTTATTTCCTTTCTTGCACTCTATTTTTTATTTGGAATATAAATTATCCTATGTTTAAGTGATAATTTTATATTCATTGTATGTTTTATTATTTTTAATTTAGAATATTTTTCATGTTGGTGTGCCTTTAGCCATTCGGGTGGATGAGATTACATCTCCATCATGAAGGGCTAAGGCTTGTTTGTAACTCCTATATAAGGAGGCTTTGTTATGAGATCATTAGACAAGAATTAACCCTAAACTCTCATTGAGAATTTCGGCCAAGAGGAGGACTCTCCAAGCTTTGCTGGGAGTATCTAACTCATGATTATGCTCCTTTATAAATCCAGTGACAACACATTTAAAGTCCTTATTCTTGCGAATATCTAATTTGACATTGCAATTAACTCTTGTATCGATGTGCTCTCGTTGAAGATCATATACCCTCTTTTGAAGTCTTTAACCCAGACTTATTACATTCGAACCTTCTGACAATAATATCTCCTGAAGTAAATGATTTAGAAGTTGATCCTTTCTTAATTCCAAACCCTAAATTAAGAGCATAACTATTATAAAACCAGTACGCCTGATCAACACTTTCAAACACCAAACTAACATATAGTTCAGTAACACTGCGCTCAGTAGAATCTGTATTCATTTCAGGTACAATAACATCCATGCTTTCAGAATTTGATGACTCAGAAGTCATTGCTGCTGAAGTGAAACTGTACATTACAAGTTGATATACATTATATTTCCAACATAATGTTGCATTTACATCAAAACAATAAGAAAAATACAAACCAAACAGAAATTATTTGGACACAATTAGAGGAAATGTACCAAAAGTTCATGATGGTGAACTCATAATGCCCATACCGCGTACTGAAAGCTGTCCTGGGGATGTCACTGTAACATCACATTTTTTATTGGGACACCAGAACCCTAGTGGGCCCAACAAAAGTGACTTGAACCCTACCCATGACCCGGTGGGAGACACCCCAGGCGGGAATTAGAGCTAGAAAACTCTGAATTGAGTTCTGTCAATTCCTATGACCTTGTGTAGTCAATACGAGTGCATCAGAACTCGTCCAGTTAAATCCCGAGGTCATATAGTGAATGTGACCATTCCTCGTAAAACACAACGAGAATAGATTTTGGATATCGTCTAGAGAACTCGAATCGAGTTCTGTCAATTCCTGTGACCTCATATAACCTAAACAGGTGCATTGGAACATGTCGTGTCACGATCCAAGGTCTAACGACATTTTTACACACTTCGACCATAGGTCTAACGATAGTTTTACACACTTCGACTATTTTAGTGCGCTGCGACGCGCAAATTTCGGACTTTCGCCAAACTGACTCCGATTCAACCCCAGTCAGTGGCGTTGGACTCGTGTGGTCAATACAAATTCAACGAAAGTTGTCCCAGTCAATTTCGACGAAAATTGTCAACCCATGGTCAAATCAAGCGTAGCCGTACACCGAAAGGCGTACGCACATCAATCATGACATGACACCCGAACTTTGACCCGACCCCAATGAGTTGGACCCACTTTGACTTTGACCAGCAAGTTGGACCCACCCTAGGGTTGACTTGGTCAAACCTACATAAAAATCCATCTTTTGGATTTTTCTCCAAGTAGGGGCCCACCTACTCTCCAAAGGAGGATAGATCATGCCCCCCCCCCCCACACTCTCCTTGGGCCCCAACCAGTAAAACCTCCTTAGGTTAAATGGAGGCCCACCCTATTCCCTCTTCTCTCTTTCCCTTTTCTATTTCCACCCATAAGGCCCAAGCTCATAAGGGATTCTTCCCTTTTTCCCACATGGGAGAAAATAAGGAACCTCCAGCTATCCTTGGACAGCTGGAGGGTGGGGATTAATCCATCCCTAAGGAGGGATTAGTCCCACACCATCCAAAGGTAGGAATATACTAGTAGGGGGAGAAAAATCCCGTATTCGACAGGTTCTCGCCTATCGTCAAACGCATGTCGCACCAGTTCATAGCCTTCATTGACGTTCTCCTCGAGCTTGGCGTCATTAGGGTTTGAAGAATTTGAATTGAGAGAAGAGAGTGTCGACACACAAGTTTGGTCTCGAAACTTTAGTGTGCGTGTCGACATACAATGGAGAAATCATATTTATACCTTTCTAGTATTGAAGATGAAAGGGCGGGTCAACAAACTTAAATTGTGTCGACACTGGTGAAAAGTGTCGACACTGACTTATAATGTCTCGACACCTATGTGTCGACACAAATTTAGTCAACAGAATATATGTGTCGACACTTGTTTATGTGTCGACACCGCTCAGCTCGACACATAGTCGAGACTTTACTATACTAATACTGAGTAAAGCCTAAGTGTCGACACCACCTTGGTTGTGTCGACACTGACCCTGTATGTGTCGACACTAATTTTCTAGATGTGTCGACACCTTTTCCCTGAAGTGTCGACACCACTTTTTTGTGTCGACACAGATATCTCTGTGTGTCAACATCTTTTTACTTAGCCATTTCTGTAAACTTATTCTAAGTTTATCATACCTAGTTCAATTTTAAACCTATTGAACTTTGTTTCTTCTAAGGCTTAGTGTTGGGTATTGTATCCACAATCACCTAGATTTGAGGAAGCCACCTGTCAAGGTAAGATGAATTCACAATGTATTTGATGAAACTTCTTAAGTTGTGCTTGCAGTTCTTCCACGCTAAGTGCACACCAATGTCAGGGTGTAGTAGGTCAATATACACGGGTCTGCACGACGTAATCCCTCGTTGAGCAGATCAGTGTGTTGGCCTACGTGCACTCTCTCTATTGGAGTGCACTTACTTTCAAGTACAGGGTCATGCTTATGCAAGAGAAGACAAGGAGCAAGTATGGGTCAAGGAGCAGCTCTAGGGTGGAAAGATGAAAATTCTTCTAAGTATAATTCGACGAGAATCACCAAGTGATTCTCGCCGATTCGGCGAGAATCACTAGTGATTCTCGCCGAATCGTCGAGAATCATTAGTGGTTCTCGCCGACTCTTTCCGGCTACCTCAAAACGGTGCCAAGTAAGATTCGGCGAGAATCACTAACGATTCTCGCCGAACCCATCGCAGAACAGATCCTGAATACAAAGTTATATTCGTTGAGAATCAACAAATGAATCATCGAGAATCACTAGTGATTCTCGACGAATCGTCGAGAATCACTAAGTGATTCTCGCCGATTCGTCGAGAATCACCTATGATTCTCGACGAATTATACTTGGCGATTTCTCGGGATGCTGCTGGACCGGATTCTGCCGCTGGACTAGTTTGAACCGGTTTTTTGGGTTATTCGTGTGGGACCCACAACGGTCATATTGTATGGGTCTAGAGTGTATAATACATGGGTATTTTTGAACAGTAAAAAGAGCGAAGTAGACAAGAAATACGCGAGCACGGACAAACCCTAAATCGTCGCTTCCGCTCGCCGCCGCCGCAGCCGCTCGCGACAAGTTGGACGCCGCTGTTGATCGCGTTTCTTCTCGATCTCCGGCGACAGAAGCTTAGCAAAGCTTTGAGTCTCACGTGTCTATCCAGAGATCTCTTGTCTCTCGATTTGTTGATCGGGAAAAACTTCCCCGTCCGAATCGATTGAGACGACCGATCCTCGTGTGACCGTTGGAAGACCAAGCTAGTTTCGCTACGAAGATTGGATCTCTAAGTTAGCAGCCGCTCATCATCATAGCCGCCGATCCCGAAGCAAGCCGCCGCTCGTCTTGCTGCCGCCGGCTCCGGGAGATCCTCTCCAAGAGAGACCAAGGTTGTAGACTCTTCGTTGACTTCACGAACACGTCGTCGAACAAAGAGGAAAACCGTAGTCTCCAAACGAAGTTTGTATCTCGTGTACATTCTATTTTACTTTTGTTGTAAAGGAACGATTGTTCCGTATTGTAAGGGTTGGGTGCAACCCGGTTTGTGGGAGTGTTGACTCCTACGTGTGGAAGGGTTCCTTCCGATAGTGCAGGGATTGGATTTCAATCCTGTTGGAGAAGAGACCGAGTCGTCCCTTGTTGGGAGATAGTCGAAGGGGGAAAGTGGATGTACCCAAGTCGGGGAACCACTATAAATTGCCTGTGTATTCTGTGTGCTGTGCTTTTATTTTTATTGTGCAGGTACATTCGTAAATTCCGCAAAAGCGTTGCACGTCACCTATTCCCCCCCCCCCATAGGTGAACTTTGTTGACACTAGGTGGACTTTCAAGTGGTATCAGAGCCAGGTTACTCATCAAAAAAGTTAACACCTTGAGTAGAATCCTACCACCAGTGTCAAAAGCATGGAGCTGGATTATGAGATATCGCCACTCAAACTCCCCGCTTGCACAAAGAATTATTATCCCATCTGGAGGATGAGAGTGTCGTTTCACTTAGATGCTATCGATCCTCGAGCATCCTTCATCCTGGAAGAGGGTCCGTTTATTCCCATGAAGACCTCCGACTCTGGGATCCAAGTGCCCATGTTGCATTGCTGAGATGTCAGAGACGGAACTGTCACTATTTACTTGGACGAGAGGATTCGTCAAATTATCTTGGATATCTGGTCTGGAGCTTCTCGCTCTAGATTAGAAAAATGTAGGACGACTAAATCCATGTGGGTGATGATCTCCAAGTTGATGGGGGGAGTCAGAGAAAGGTGGAATTTGCTGTCAACCAGAGGATGAAGCCTATGTGGGGGTCCTCACCTCTGAAGATGAAGGCAAGCATCTCTCGGACAGCATCAGAGCTCCAGTGTCGTGTCTGAGACTGATGAGACCAGTGAGGAAAGCAGCTCTGATGAGGATGACGCAATGGTCACTGGCTTGAATGACAATAACACTGAAGAGCAGGTAACTTCCTCATCCTGCCCCATCTCTTTTGAACTTTCTGAAGACAGGAACTGCTTTCCTCCAGAAGATTCTGATTCTCTGAAGAGAGCCCTTCAGTCAAGCAACCTACTTGCTGAGGAGCAAGCTCAAGAGATTGCTCGACTGAAGATCTTGTTGGTTCTCCAGTTGGCGTCCAACAAGGTCAATGACTCTAAGATCTCAGCTCTAGAGAGTAGTCTAGAGATGAGAAACGAATAGTATCAAACTTTTCCAAAGTTGATGCTATAAAGAGAAAGCAAGAAAACGGGTGGATCTCCGGATTATCAATTCGTGGAGAAATGGGGAAACGGTGTTCCGACCCCCCCACTCCAAGCAGGAAGGCAACTCATCATGCCTTCAGGTATGACCATAGGAATAGTCGTGGTCACTGCAGGGGTGATTTGTCCCCATGTGGAGACACCCACAGTGCAAGGGCCGTCGTGGCAACCCATGAGAGAATACCTAAGGCTCATTCTGAGCCCTTTGTATTCACTACCACTGCCTCAACTCGGTGTGAATCTACATGTCGCTGCTCACAGAAGACTTCTCACCACCCGAGGCACAGAATAAGGAGGATAGAAGTCATGGTGTAAGTTTTCATGGGGCCTCTGGAAGGGGGATGCCTGTGAGAAAGGCACCACCTTCCCGGCCTCATGACGCTCACAACATGCATTCCTTCCACCCTTCCACGTGTCACGATGGAAGAGAAAATTTTGTGAGGCGATCATGCTCTATCCCGGTTAGACCTAGGATCGTGACTACCTCAGTCACTAGATCAGGTCGGAACGGCGATACAACATCACCCATGTTGGTGTTGTGGCAAAGTGGGGCACTTTGCCATCGACTGTTGGCACAATCCCTCTGTGCCCACGGCAAGGGCTTATCCACATTCACGGGACAGAGGTAGTCTTCCTGACAGGTTTTCTGAAGGAAGGCAGTTGCGTGCTTATGCTAACAGGAACCTAGGACCCAATATGATTTGGGTTCCTAAGGTAAGGTAATTCCTTTTGCAGGGTAGTCTAGGTTCCCGTAATATGATGGGAACTAGACAGTAGGTGTTCCATGACTGAAATGGAACATGCATCTGGAATAAACAGAAGTGACATATATATATATCAGCATACTCACATCGAGCACCTGGTATGTTATAGTCAGAGAGACTCATTGTTAACTCTCATAATCCCAGGTACTTCTGATCAGTTCAAGGACTTGCGTCATATTGCATCCTCATTTACATATATATATCTCTATCTATGTGTATATTTATACTTATGCTTATACATGTATGTGTGCACATCTAAGGATAGGTTAACTCGATACATGCAAACCTTTATACATCAATAAAGAGTTAACGAAGATATGTCATTGTGAATCTCGACAACTCACAATTGACATCAAGAAGTTTTTGGAAAAGCCTCGTTCAAACCCAATAGATTGGCTTTAAAATATATATATGTGTTTATCATTTTTATATTGACTTGACATCAGAAAAATTCAAAATGTTGCAATGCTTCTTAACGTGAAAATTCCTAGTAAAGAAACCTTTCAATTTCGACTTAGACAAATCCCGCCGACCTTTCATTTCCACGGGACACTTACCACAGAGCTGAAATCCCGCCGACCCTGTATATACTTGGAATCTACCGACCCCTCACCTTCCTTAAGAATCCCGCCGAAGGAGCAAGCTACATGAATCCCGCCGACCTTCGCAGAAAACACGCCAAATCGCAAGGTTTTCTTCCGCCGACCCGCAGGAAGCTCGTCGCACTGCCTTCGCAAAGTCCCATAGAATCCCGCCGAACCCTGCAGGAAGCTCGTCGCTACACGAATCCCGCTTCTCCATCGTCTTCCCGTAAGTTCCCGCAAGGTTCTCGCAAGGTTCTCGTCGAATCGCACCGGCTTCCGTCGAATCCCGCCGAACCTCGCAGAAAACTCTCCTATCCACCGTCGGTCTTCCCAAAGGACGCTCAAGGAAGAGTTCTCGCAGGAAGCTCACCAACTCACTTCCATCTACGCCCTTAGGTAACCTCTTCCTCACCCGTACTTGGACGTTCTCACTAGTGACGCTTTCCTTTTGAATGTTCATTAAAGCTTAGAGTAGGGCTTCTCTCTCTAGATCTGCAATGGCTCCAAGGACAACTGCTGGGTTGGTCACCAGTTACGAGCTTGTTCGAACTGGGTTCTCTCATGCCTCGGACGAATTCTGCAACATCATTCTGATGCTGGAAGAGGCTGGGCTAACATTCGTCCTGGAGCACCCTTGCAAAATCTTGGACAAAGAGGTGCTGGAGTTCTTCGCTACCGCAAGACTCCGAAATGGCGACTCACTAATCAAAAGCAAGGTGGTTGGGGCAAAGGTCAAGATGTCTGACAGCAAGCTGACCCGCTTCCTGCAGCTTTCTAGCTCGGAGCATGAAGACTATCTGGAGGACGATGACAAAGCCAGAACTCTCTTATTCTACCGTCTCCCATGAGGAACTAGGTCCATAAAGAGAAAGGATATGAATGAAGAAGGGAAGCTCCTGTCTGACATAATTGGAAAGGTGCTCATCTGCAAGTCGGGCTCTCATGACCATATCTCAGCGGATATGTTCAAGATCTTAATAGCTATTGTCTGCCGTAAACGGTTCAACTGGGGGGCGTTGCTGTTCGAGAAGATAAAGGACACCTTGAGCTCTCCGAGTTTTGGCCGCATCATAAGTCTATATCTAAATCAGCTAAATGGAGACAAGTTTGATATGAGTAAAGGTGTTCCTCTCCACTACTTAAAGAAGATGGACTCAAGTGTGTTTGACCGATGGAGAGAGGCGTATTGGGCAGACTGCAGTGGAAGAACAATAGGGAGTATCTCCAGCAGTCACCCCGGTGAAATTCCTGATACTTTGACTGCAGGAATCGACGGGGAGCCTCTACCCCCTCATACTGATGTAGTATCTGACATCCCCCAGCTGGCCAGAGATGCTGTGGCAGATCTACACGTAGAAAGTGAACCTGAGCTGGAGCATGAGGAGGCCCTGAACCGAAACGATCAAGGAGCCGAAGCTACTGTGCTGGAGACTGCTGACAAAGAGTCGGAAGAGGCTGCTGATGAAGATGAATTCATGGATGATGACGGACAGGAAGACGAGAATGAGGGACATGACGCATTGGAGGCTCCGGATCTCTTTGAACCTCCATCTGACAAGCATGCACCAGTGGAGGGGGAGTCAGAAAAATCTACAGAGGCCGCCAGCATTCCCCCATTAGAGACTGTGATTGTAGCCAGCTCTACAGATGCGTCTGCTAAAGAGCAAGGCCAAGAAGTGCCTCCGGCTCTTCCATTACGAGATGAGCTAGCCACTCACACCGTGGGTGTCATTCAAGGGATAGTGGATGAGCTTAAAGACTCTTTTTAAAAAGCTCAAACTAAAATGCTGCAAAGAATTAAGAAGTCTGAAAATCTCATGCTCAAGAATATGGTGGAGATCAATCATAAACTTGACGTGATGTACAAGAAATTTGAAGAGAAGTATACCGCGGCCGGCAAAGCTGTCACACTTCTTATGGCCGGATTGAAGAAGAACACCGACACTCTTGCTATAGTAAATCAGAATGCACATGTTGTAGCCAACAACATTCAAAAGTTTGACGGTAATATGGTAACTCTTAACGCCAATCAACAAGCCTTAGTCCATGAATTCTCCCGGACCTCAAAGCATATTGATGACTCGCTGCACTCATATGCCAATTCCATCGCGGTCGAAGCCAAAAAGGGGGAGAAAGAGTATCTCGCTAAGATGGCTGAGCTTCAAGAAATCATGATCACAAACTTCGAACAGTCAAATAAATATGTCTATGAGAGCTGCTGGTGGATGCTACAACAGGCGTTAGGCGTCGATTTGAATCCTGCAGGTATTCATGCTCCTGAGACTTCTATGGCTGCTGTGGGAGTAAGTGCCGCTGAGGGAGTAAGTGCTGCTGAGGGAATAGGTGCAAGTGCTGCTGATGTTCCCATGCGTGAAGCTGATGCTAGGGCTATTTCTAAAGCAAAATTGATGAGCATGTTTGACCAGGAGGCCCTAGCAAAAGCCAGGGGCAAGCGAAAAGCTCAAGAAGGGACCTCCAAGGAGACACAAGCTGAAAAGAGAACTCGACTGAGTGAGGAGGAAGTAAGAAATGAAAAGTGGAGTCCAGTTTCAAAGAATATTATCTTGGACACCTTTTGGCTACAAGAAAAAGGAGAACTCAATCACAATGAAGTATACAACCAGTATGAATGGGAGATGCATAAGACGTATGAAGCCAAAAGGAACATCTTTTTCAGAAACAACACGGATGCAGATAAAGTTCCTCCTCCCAGATATTACCCGAAGCCTAAAGAGTACATGGAGAGACAAAGGAAGAAGTTTTTGGCGCAAAAACTCAAGGATGACTTAGCTAAGGAAAGATAGTCAACAACTTGTACCTTGTCATTCTCTCCTAAGAACATTTAATGCTTATTGTTATGATATGAACAATTCTGAGATTATATATATATATACATTTGTATTTGAATATGTGAATGACTCAAGTCCTGATCTGGTTGTTTATATTCTCTTGTGCTGCATGTTTAACTTCTGAATGTTGTTTTTTATTATTTGATTAGTGTTATTCATCTTAGCTAGTAGGGTTTTTGGCTTCGTCAAATAGGTGGAGATTGTTGGGTTATTGTATCCACAATCACCTGGATTTGAGGAAGCCACCTGTCAAGCTAAGATGAATTCACAATGTATTTGATGAAACTTCTTAAGTTGTGCTTGCAGTTCTTCCACGCTAAGTGCACACCAATGTCAGGGTGCAGTAGGTCAATATACACGGGTCTGCACGACGTAATCCCTCGTTGAGCAGATCAGTGTGTTGGCCTACGTGCACTCTCTCTATTGGAGTGCACTTACTTTCAAGTATAGGGTCGTGCTTATGCAAGAGAAGACAAGGAGCAAGGATGGGTCAAGGAGCAGCTCTAGGGTGGAAAGACGAAAATTCGTCTAAGTATAATTCGACGAGAATCACCAAGTGATTCTCGCCGATTCGGCGAGAATCACTAGTGATTCTTGCCGAATCGTCGGGAATCATTAGTGATTCTCGCCGACTCTTTTCCGGCTACCTCAAAACGGTGCCAAGTAAGATTCGGCGAGAATCACTAATGATTCTCGCCGAACCCATCGCAGAACAGATCCTGAATACAAAGTTATATTTGTTGAGAATCAACAAATGAATCGTCGAGAATCACTAGTGATTCTCGACGAATCGTCGAGAATCACTAAGTGATTCTCGCCTATTCGTCGAGAATCACCTATGATTCTCGACGAATTATACTTGGCGATTTCTCGGGATGCTGCTGGACCGGATTCTGCCGCTGGACTAGTTTGAACCGGTTTTCGGGTTATTCGTGTGGGACCCACAACAGTCATATTGTATGGGTCTAGAGTGTATAAATACATGAGTATTTTTGAACAGTAAAAAGAGCAAAGTAGACAAGAAATACGCGAGCACGGACAAACCCTAAATCATCGCTTCCGCTCCGCCGCCGCCGCAGTCACTCGCGACAAGTTGGATGCCGCTGTTGATCGCGTTTCTTCTCGATCTCCAGCGACAGAAGCTTAGCAAAGCTTTGAGTCTCACGTGTCTATCCAGAGATCTCTTGTCTCTCGATTTGTTGATCGGGAAAAACTTCCCCGTCCGAATCGATCGAGACGACCGATCCTCGTGTGACTGTTGGAAGACCAAGCTAGTTTCGCTACGAGGATTGGATCTCTAAGTTCAGCAGCCGCTCATCATCATAGCCGCCGATCCCGAAGCAAGCCGCCGATCGTCTTGCCGCCGCCGCTCCGGGGAGATCCTCTCCAAGAGAGACCAAGGTTGTAGAATCTTCGTTGACTTCACGAACACATCGTCGAACGAAGAGGAACACCGTAGTCTCCAAACGAAGTTTGTATCTCGTGTACATTCTACTTTACTTTTGTTGTAAAGGAACGATTGTTCCGTATTGTAAGGGTTGGGTGAAACCCGGTTTGTGGGAGTGTTGACTCCTATGCGTGGAAGGGTTCCTTCCAATAGTGCAGGGATTGGATTTCAATCCTGTTGGAGAAGAGACCGAGTCGTCCCTTGTTGGGAGATAGGTCGAAGGGGGAAAGTGGATGTACCCAAGTCGGGGAACCACTATAAATTGCCTGTGTATTCTGTGTGCTGTGCTTTTTATTTTTATTGTGCAGGTACATTCGTAAATTCCGCAAAAGCATTGCACGTCACCTATTCCCCCCCATAGGTGAACTTTGTTGACACTAGGTGGACTTTCACTTAGTATACATATCAGCTAGTTGATTATCTGTCTTAACATATTCTAGTGAAATATCTTCTTTTTCTACATGTTTCCTTAGAAAATGATATTTTATTTCAATATGTTTAGTTCTACTATGGGAAGCAGGATTGTTTGCAATTGATATAGCACTAGTAGAATCACAAAACAGTGGTGTTCTACTTACCTGAATTCCATAATCCTCAAGCTGATGTTGTATCCATAGAAGTTGAGCACAGCAACTTCCTGCAGCCACATATTCTGATTCTGCAGTGGAGATAGCCACACTTGTTTGCTTCTTGCTACTCCATGAAATTAGTCTTCCACCTAGGAATTGACAGGTTCCAGATGTACTTTTTCTGTCTTCTTTGCATCCTGCAAAATCTGCATCTGAATACCCTGTTAGTTCAAAGTCTCCATTCCTAGGGTACCAAAGGCCTAGATAAGGAGTGCCCTTTAGATATCTCAGTATCCTTTTGACTGCTGTCAAATGAGACTCCTTAGGGCATGCTTGATACCTAGCACAGACACATGTAGCATACATGATATCTGGTCTACTTGCAGTCAAATAGAGTAGGGAGCCAACTATCCCTCTATACAAATTCTCATCTACAGGTTTCCCTGCATCATCTTTGCTAAGAGACATACTTGACTCCATAGGAGTCTTCATGGTACTGGATGAATCCATACCATACTTCCTTATGAGTTCTAGGGTGAACTTAGACTGGCATATGGATAATCCATTCTCAGTCTGTCTAACTTGGAGACCCAAGAAGTACTTAAGTTCCCCATACTACTAATCTCAAATTGTCCTTGCATTAGTTTTGCAAACCTTTTGCAAAGACTACTTTCAGTAGACCCAAATATTATGTCATCTACATATATTTGGACTAGTATTATTTTGCCTCTGGATTCCCTAAGGAATAGAGTCTTGTCTATTTTCCCCCTTGTGAATTTATTCTCAATGAGGAAACTAGACAGGGTTTCATACCAAGCCCTAGGGGCTTGTTTTAACCCATACAAAGCTTTCCTAAGTCTATAGACATGATTAGGTTGAGTTGAATCAACAAAACCTGATGGCTGTTCCACATAGACCTCTTCCTTTAGATTACCATTCAAAAAGGCTGACTTAACATCCATTTGGTAAACTTTAAATCCTTGATAGGTTGCATAGTCCAGGAACATCCTTATGGCTTCCAGTCTGGCTACTGGAGCAAAGGTTTGATCAAAGTCAATACCTTCTTCCTGCCTATATCCTTTAGCAACCAATCTTGCTTTGTTCTTGACAATTACTCCATGTTCATTCATCTTGTTGCTAAAGATCCACTTGGTTCCAATTATGTTGTGGTCTTTTGGTTTAGGAACAAGCTCCCAGACTTTGCATCTCTTGAACTGATTCAGCTCTTCTTGCATTGCCTCAATCCAATGAGGGTCTAGGATGGCTTCTTCAAACTTCTTTGGCTCTACTTGGGATAGAAAACTGGAGAAGAGTGCTGCACTCAGATTTCTGCTCCTTGTTTGTACCCCTTGTCTTAGATCACCAATGATTTGATCTGCTGGATAATCTCTAAGATGCCTATTAGCTGGAGGCATCCTAACTTCAGGTTGAACTTCTTCAATTTCTTCAACTTGCTGCACTCCTTGGACTTCTTCTACATTAGGTACATGTAGTACTCCCCCTGGACAACAGCCACTATCTTCTACCTGCTGTCTTGCAGTAGGTCCTTCTTCTATAGTGAGCTTGTCCATCTTCTCAGTCACACCTGTGGAGTTGTAAATACTACTAGACAACTCATTGTTAATAAGTCTAGTTTCATCAAATACTACATGTACAGACTCTTCTACAACTTGAGTAGACAAGTTGTAGACCCTATAAGCCTTACTGTTGTTGCTGTACCCAACAAAGATCCCCTCTTAGGACTTGGCAGCAAACTTAGTTAAGTAAGACTTTCCATTGTTAAGTATAAAGCACTTACAACCAAAGATCCTGAAATAGGATAGGTTTGGTTTTCTGCCTTTCACAATCTCATAGGGGGTCTTGTTGTGGCTTTTAGTAATGGTAGCCCTATTAATTACATGACATGCAGTATTAACTACCTCAGCCCAGAAATATTCTGGTAGAGATGTATCACTTAATAGGGTTCTACAAGCCTCAATCAAGGTTCTATTTTTCCTCTCAGCAATGCCATTTTGCTGAGGTGTTCTTGGTGAATAAAACTCCTGAAATATCCCAAATTCTTCACATAGTTTTGCCATACTATCAGACTGAAATTCAGTACCATGGTCAATTCTTATCTTGACCACTGTACTGTCTAGTTCATTCTGAATTTGTTTGACAAAGCTATAGAAGACACTAGGTGTTTCAGATTTCTGTCTAAGGAAGAACACCCAGGAAAACCTTGAGTAGTCATCTACAACTACAAAGGTATAGACCTTCCTACCTAGGCTGTGAACTGGCATATGACCAAAGAGATCCATATGCAAGAGGTATAAACACCTCACAGCATCTTTGTTTTCAATGCTACTAAAGGTGGATCTAGTCTGCTTGCCCTTTTGACAAGCTGAACATATTCCATCTTTAATACACTTAACTTGAGGACCATTCCTCACTAACTCTTTGCTAAAGAGTTGGCCAATTGTCTTGTAGTTGAGATGGCTAGCCTCTTGTACCATTTGACACAATGAGAGACTTTCTCATCAGCTACAAGACACACTGGAGAACCATTGTTCTCAACCATAATGTCTAGGAAATAGACATTCCTTTTTCTATAACCTGTCAAAATGATCTCTTGATCATTTGACCTCCTGATATGACAACCATCTTTGACAAATGAGATGTCATATCCTACATCACTCAATTGACTTATACTAATAAGGTTATGTTTCAAACCTTTAACATAAGCCACTTGAGTAATAGTTATATGAGAGCTAGAAATGTTACCAAAACCCTTGATGATTCCTTTTTCAGAACCACCAAAGGTGACTTTTGGACCATCCTTGATAGGTGTGAAGTCCTTAAGCAATCCCCTAGTTCCAGTCATGTGTCTGGAACATCCACTGTCCAAGTACCATATTGGGGCATGGCCACTTGGACTCACCTGCAAAACAGATTAGTGAACCTTAGAACCCAAAGAATTCTTGGGTCCTTGGTACTGGTTAGTTTGCTTCCTAACAAAGCTACCTGCAGGTTTTCCAACAGGCAGTTTGCTACTCACTTTGGCACTTGCATTGTGCCAACAGTCCATGGCAAAGTGGCCTACCTTGCCACAACACCAACACTCAAACCTATTGTACCTTTGCTTAGGTACATTCTTAGCTGTTTTATCTACAACTGGCTTATTGAGAGCTGGGGCTTTGCCCTTGGACTTGGACTTGAGAGTCCTAGCAGGTTTAGAAAACCCCAGTCCAGCTTTACCTTTTTGATGAACAAATTCATCAATTAAGGGTAGAACAGACTTTGGTTTAGAAAACCTAGCAACTAAATCTCTCTCCTTCTGAAGACTAATCTCCAGACTTTTGATTTGATCATTCTTAAATGATATAGTCCCCATCTGAATCACAGTTATGTGCTTAAGTCTGGCTATTTCATTTAGCTTTTGATCAATCATCTTCTTAAAATCAGTTGCAGCAACTTTGAGACTAGCAATTTCCTTTGCCTGACTCTTGGCTAGGGACTTGCTCTTCTTAAAAGCTTGCAACAGAACTTTATATTCATCTATCAATTGATGAATATCCCCTTCAGACTCAGTTGCACTCTCATCACTTGATGATGATGAATCTGATTCTGAACTAGCACACGAAATTGAACTTAAAGAACAATTTTGTACCTTACTAGGTCCAAGCTGCTCCTGATTTTGTCACTTTCTGTCAATGCCATCAGTCCTTGGCACTGACTGTCCTCTTGTTCATATATGGAGTTCATTATCTGGATGAACTCCTCTTCCTCTTCCTCAGCAAACAGTCTTATGTATGCTTCAGCATCTGACTCAGTTTCTGAAGAAGACATGTCTAACAAGCCTTTGTCCTTCTTGGCAACTAAAGACCTTTCCTTCTTGCCCTTGAATTGTGTCTTTTTCTTATCAGTAGATTCTTTTCTCTTCTCAGACAGTAAGCAACAACATGTCCTTGTTTGTTACAACAATAACAAACTATCTTTGATGATGAAGTTCTATTTGACTTGGGCTTTCTTCTGTCATTCTTTGATGACCTCTGTGCTGTGGATGGCTTAGTCCTCCACTATTTCTTCTTTAAGAACTTCTGAAAGTGTCTTGTGAATGCTGCAAAGTCCTCATCACTTTCACTGCTTTCAGACTTTCTACTTGCTGACTCATCTGACTCAGTCTCAGCTACTTTAGGAGGTGGAGTTGGACTTACTTCTGTATTTTCTGGGGGCTTCTGTTCTAAATGCCACTGTTCTTTCTTTATGTTCACTTCTTGTAGATTTCTCCTCTTCTTTCCTCACCATCAACTGCATTTCATAGGATATCAATTTTCCAAACAAAGTTCGAGGAGGAATTTCTGCTAACTTTGCCATTTCCCTTATGGCACAGATCTTGGTGTCCCAATCCTTTGTTAGGGACCTTAGAAACTTATCATTTAACTCATAATTACTGAATTCTCTGCCATAGGACATTAGCTCATTGACAATCCTATAGAACTTCTTATAGCATTCAGTTATGCTATCAGCACTACCTTGCCTAAAACTTTCATATTCCTGGTTTAACAAAGATTTTCTATCATGTCTCACCTCTTCTGAACCCTCCATGTACACAATAAGAGTATCCTACATCTCCTTAGATGTCTTACAGTGTATCAAAATTTGAAAGGTAGCATCATCTATGGCACTCACAATGATATTCTGAGCCCTCTTGTCCATTGTGGCTAGAGTTATCTCATCTTTTGTCATCTCAGAGAAGTCCTTAGGTGTTCTCTAATTTGCATCTAAGACTGAAACCTTCATGGGCACATATGGCCCTTCTTTAACTGTGATGTAAATCCTAGGGTCTGAGGCTTCCATAAATAGTCTCACCCTTTCCTTCCAGATGCCAAAAATTTCTTTTCTGCAAATGGGTAGCTTCATGGATCCAAGTTCCTTATGATTCTCTGTTGAACCCATGTTTCTTGATTTTCTTGATTTCACTTGACTTAGACTGAATCTGCCAATAGGATCTACTCAGACAGTTATGTCCCTTTTTGAGTAACCTGGCTCTGATACCACTTGAAAGATATTGTACCTAATCACCTAGGGGGAGGGGGGTTAATAGGTAACTTAAATCTTTTTAACTTTTTAGGCAGAATTCAGATTTTATCACAGAGTTATATCTACTTTTTTATATAGCAATCAATCTGCAATCACAGAATCACACATGCACACAGTAGACACACAGATTTATAGTGGTTCCCCAAGGTTTGGGTACATCAACTTTCCCCTTCGCCTATCTAGTAGTGTACTAGATTCGGCCAAACTCCTCCATTATCTCAGATCCTCAGACCTTACACTCAGAACCCAAAACAGGTTCCTACAGCTCAGGCCCAAGGCCTTACAACTCAGTCTTCTCCAAAGACCTACACTCAGCTTCTTCACAAAGCCTACACTCAGCCACAAAGCCTACACTCAGCCACAACAGACCTACACTCAGAGATACAAATCTCCTACACTCAGGCACACATGCCCTACACTCAGCCTTTATAATTGCAGGCTTACAACTCAGATCACTATGGATCCTACAAGAAAAAAGAATACAAATTGTATATACCTACAACTCTGAATAGAGAGATGAGTTGATAGGTTCTTGATGAGTTCTTGGAAGAACTCTGCTGAGATCAATCTCACTTGGCTTTTCTTCAAAGCTTCTTGAATGTAGAACACAATATGATTGATCTTCTCTGCAGCTGATCTTTGATCTCTGCAACTTAAGATTCAGAACAAAGTCTGAACCCTTCTTCACAGCCTGGTTCCAACGGCTGTCTTCTTGGATGGAGCTCTCTCTCTCCAACTTCGTAGATCTTCACTAGATTCTTCAATGAATAGCTAGATCTTGTGTGTATTACTTGATGTGTTGATCATCTATTTCTGTTGACAGTATAAGCCTATTTATAGGCCTTCTTCATGGTAACCGGCTGGTCCGGTTCATAACTGATTTCTGACAACTCTGACAGGTGCAGTAGACCGGCTGGAATGACAGCTGTCAAATCATCCAGTCAGTTCTTGAAAAATCTGTAACTGTCTGAAAGTGTCGAGACTGTCTGTCTTTAAGTGTCGACACTTATAGACTAAGTATCGACACAAGTAGACTAAGTGTCGACACTAGCCTTCAAGGTGTCGACACAACTCCTTGTGTTGTAGAAATTACTTCTCGACGCAGCTTCTTCATCATGTGTCGACATTGATATTGAGTGTCGACACAACTCCTTGTTCTTCAGCACTTAGTTGAATTCTTGTAAGTGTCGACACAACTCCTTTGTGTCGACACATCTTCATGTGTTGAACTTGTTAAGTGTCGACACATCTTCTTGGTGTCGACACATGCCTTCTGTGTTGATACTTGCTGAGTGTCGACACTGCTCCTTGTGTCGACACATTCTTCTTCTGTTGAGACTCTGGCTGAGTGTCGACACATCTCCTTAGTGTCGACACTTATACTTAGAATTTGTTGAACTTTGCTAAGTGTTGAGTTTTCTGCTGAGTGTCGACGCATTCTTTCTTGTGTCGACACTTTCTTCAAGTGTTGAGTCTTCTGCTGAGTGTCGACACAGCCTCCAAGTGTCGACACTTTCTGATGTAGACACAGTTCCTCTGGGTGTCGACACTGCTTCTAAGTGTCGACACTGCTTCACTGGACTTCTCTTCATTGAGTGTCGACACTTTCTGTCTGGTGTCGACTTTGCATCCTTGGTGTCGACACAAGTACTCCAAGTGTCGACACTGCTTGCCTGGGTGTCGACACAAGTCTTCTTAAGTGTCGACACTTTCCCTCTAGATGTCGACACATGGACTTAGAAACTTTTTCATCTTTCCTGCAAATACTTAACCTGCACAAGTAAATTCAAAATACATCAAATACATTTTGATGTATATCATTGAGTAGGGTGAGGCTTCTTCAAATCAGGTAAATTAGAACCAATGTACCCAACAGGTCGTGGTTTACTACGACCCTTACTAAGCTCCTCCAATGATTCAATTGAACCGACTAAGCTCATTTGGGATGTTACACCACCTCTCAGACTATACAAGATGAAAAGACGCAACCCACCAAATCCTAGACAGATCCAATTCTAGCTTGCGCCTCAAAATCATCCCAAACGAACAACAAAAATGAGTTTTGGCCCGATCCCTAATCCTATTTTAGTATTTTTTGTGTTTTCGGTCAAAATCAATTCCTTTGCGAACCAAACGCAATCTAACTATTTTTACATAGGCTCCGTTTGGGGGAACTTATTTTCACCGCTCAAGCGGTTACGACCACATGAATCGGACCTTAATTATGGTCTGATTCATGCAGTCGTAACCGCTTGACCGGTAAAAATAAGTCCCCCCAAATAGAATCTTAATTTCTAGACTTTAAGAGATAAATTATTCTGAGTTTTAATCAATTCTTCAACACATGGAGCTCCGATGAGACTTTAAAAAGACATCAGACTTTTTAAATTATGCATAATTTCTAATTTTTATATAATATTTGAAGGGTGTTTATATTGACAGCCCCTATATGATTATTGACAACATAAAAATAATAGCAGCCCAAAAAATGACTATTGGCAGCCCAAAAATTAAGTTTTTAAAAGACATTTTTAGGAAAAGTGTTCAATATGAAAGTTGTAGATCTCGATGAGATCTACAACTTTTATGTTGAATAAGTTTTCTACAAATGTCATATAGCAGACCTATTTTCAAAACGCGCGGAATCCGGGCGGAACTCGCATAATTCCGCCTGGATTCCGCGCCTTTTGAAAATAAGTCTGTTATATGATGTTTTTAGAAAAAGTATTCAACATAAAAGTTGTATATCTTGTCGAGATCTACAACTTTCATGTTGAACAACTTTTCTAAAAATGTCATATAGCACACTTTTGTTCAAAATGCGCGTGTTCCACGTTTTGGGATGCTATTAGCGGTCATTATATGCGTGTTTTTTTATTATTTGCCGGGCTGTAAATAGCCAAAGCTGAGCTAGCAATATAAATGCCATATTTAAAAAGTTCAATAATTTTCACATGAAAATTAAACACAAGCATATTAAAATAACTTGACAAAATAAAAATGATTGTTCAGTTATATTTAGAATATAATGATAGTATTAGAGTAAAAATCAAGATTTATGTATAATTATATATGAATGAAATTTAATTTTTTTTACTTGCTATTATTCCCATCATTTCTCCTATTATTATGATATAAATAAATAATAACCACATATACAATTAACATTATAATATAATTTACAATTATATTATATTAAACTTACATAATATTAACTTAATTAATATAATGGATATATATATTATAAACTAGCAATAATGTTACACAAAAATGCTAACGTTAAGGAGCGGCGTTGGTGGCATTGTATGAGGGACTTATGCTTCATTTGGCGTGATGTTTTTATCCAATAAGTTTGGACAAAAATGTCACTGTCACAAATGTATGAGTACATGATGCCGGTTACATAAAACTAATTTTGCTTGACTCAGGCACAATATTGAATGCAATGATAACATTGGAAATAAGCATAAAATGCAATGAACTTTAACTTATTATTTCATTCAACTAAAACCTTAAAATAAATATGAAATACAAGAACAAATGAATATATCATCTTTTAACATGGATATTAAAAAATAGGGATCATATTATAAATAATTCAACAAAATATATTAGAACTAGTGTTAATCAATTGGATTCATAAAATCTGTGCTACATTTAATCGGACAGAAGTAGGGACAAGCAAAACAGGAGAAGCAATGGAGCAGCATGTATTTTCAGAATCTGAAGCAAATTCAAAAACATATAGATTTCTGTCCTAATCAAAGAAAATGAAGACTCAGAAGCAAATCAGACATTGCTCTAATCTAGAAAGGAGAACGTTGTTTGCACTTGCAATCAAGGAGTTTACCATTTACAGAACTCATAAGAAAAATCAGAATGGAAATAAGTTGAATGATTACTCATATCATATCCACTGCCCTGCTCTCCTGCGACAAAACACTGATACAATCATGTCAACAAAAGGTGTGAGAACTAACAAGCATCGTACACAATGATGCAGGCACAAGCTCGTAAACAACAATCAGGGCATTATGTTTCAGCTTTTTACGCAAACTTATGTGTCTATCCCTATGACTACCACCAAAAAAAAAAGGTGATGTTATATGTAAACAATAATGGTTATATACAAACTTTTACTATATACAAACAAATGCAAATATTTTTTTGTTATACACAAACCTATTGGTTATATACAAACCAATTTAAAATTAAAAAATTAAATTTGTTAAATCAAACAAAAACTAAATTTAAAGACAACCCATCAATATCATCTTTTCAAAAACAAATTAGTTTTACATATAAAAATCAAAATTAACTGATATCAATTCTTTTAACCTTTCAAAACATTCTAAATACAACCACCAAAAATTGGAATCGGCTACGTACTACATCCAAATCATCTTGGATACTTCATGCTCCAAAATCAGAAATACCTGTACAATGAAAATTAGAGTGTCAATCAAAAGCTTAAATGATCATTTTTTTTAAAAAAATCATCGTTCTTACCTTTTTAACTAATAAGAGACAATATTTGGCCGTCCATTTCTCCCCTTTCAAGCAAATAATTGTTAGATCATCCTGCAATGACCCCCCAAAATTAGATATATGCAGTTATAGTAAATTCTAAACAAGAAAAAAAAAATTGCTTACCTTTCGAGTTAGAAGTTGTCCACATTTACGATCACCCTTAATGTGACAATTTGTTGATTTGGATTTGGTAATTGGAATTTGTATATATCCTCCCATGTGCTTGCTATTAGATCATAATTTTGTCTCCAATATGAGACAATATGTGGTAGAGGACACCCTTCATGCATCACCAACTGTATGAAATGATTTCCATCTATATAACCCATTGCAACTAACTTTTGTGAAGCCGGAGGTGGATAATTCATTGGAAAAAAGGTGAGACTTTGAAATTTAGAAATTAGGACAACAGCTATATTATAGCATGAAGCCACCACAAGCCCATATCTGGCATAGACATCCATTTATTTGGGGGGGGGGGGTATCTCAGTACAATCAAGAGATAATAGTTCTCACCACCTCTCTTTGCCGAAAAGATTAAGATACATGCTCTCTTTAACCTTTAATTCATTGGAAAGATCCAACCATACTTGTGCCCAATTTTACTCATCTCTAATGCATGACTAACAACACGAAATCCGCAATGTCCATCCCCAATAACATTAATCGCCTCTTTGATGTGCTCTGCCAAATGAGATGACATTTGCTTACAAACTTCAATGTAGAACCGCTGACTTGAAATTAGTGTTTGTGTTCTCATATGGTAGTCGATCTTTTTTTTTGTCTATTGCCTTCTTTGAAAATTTTTTTTTGGGCTTCTGTGTTTTCTTCCTCCATAACATGTTCAAATAAAGAGGGATCACGTTTTGTAGATTTATGATCATCCTTCAATTTTTGTAGCTTCCTCTTGGTCTTTCCTTTAAACTTAATGGTACTTTTGGCTCTCTTGTTTGTGATGAAATAGGATCCATTATCTACCTTAGTTTTCTTTTTATTTCTTGTCTTTGTTCAGTAGAAGTTTCATTAAACATTCTATTAATCCCCTCAAACTCTGCAGCGATATCACCTGAAATATGAACTTCACACTCTTCCTTTAGAGATAATTGCTTCCAATGGTGATGTATCATGCATAAAGGGAATGATGTAGACTGAGTAATAAATGGGACTAACTCATGAGCGCAAGGTAAGCCCATCGAATATCATATTTTGCGTGTACATTCCCATGCTTTATAATAATTTATGGCCTTGACTTTATCTTCTTCTTCTTTGATAACCTTTAATGCAGTTAGTGATATACAACCAACAAGATTTGTGTAGAGTGATCCAGTGTACAAGGTACTTACTTGGATCATGCTATGTCCAAATGATCTCTTAATTTCAGTGTGTTGGATAATAATAATTTGGTCAAATTTTTTCCATACCGTGGTTAAATTTCCAATAGAGACCTCTAGAAAGGTTTTTAATAGGGAATGTCCACTCTCTACACGGTTGGTTGTAACATTTCCCAAGTGTAAAAATTTATCTACCCATGCCGACACAAAGTACACTTTGTAGGGATCAATCCATGTACTAACAACATAAGGAAAACTTTTGGGTTTTTTTTGCATAGCCAATGAGCAGTAAGTTGAACTCCATGTTAAACTCTATCTCTGTTTTTACATTCACTAAATTTTGTCATTTACCCAAAAAGTGATCACACTCAATGCCTTTGGTAAATAACTTTCGACAATGCGACAAAATGTTTCTATGAATATGAACTTGACATAATAAATTTTTTGAATCAGGAAAAACATGCTTGATAGCATTCATTAAAGCCAATTCTCTGTTTGTCACTAAAACTAATGGTAAGGAACATGAATCCAAAATAGATTTAAAGCATTCAAGCGCCCAACAGTAGCTACACTCTGTCTCATCTGGCATAAAGGTAAATGTCCCAAAAAAAGTTTGGTTTGTGGAAGTCACACCTACAATTGATAACAACGATATACGATATCTGTTGGTTTTGTATGTGCAATCCAACTGAAATACAGATGGAAACATCCGACATAACTTTATTAAAAAAGGATGTGAAAAGAACATACTTTTTAGTTGTGAACTATCCTCTTTCACCCTGCTATAACACACATATTCACCATCTATAACACATTTATAAAGAAACTGAATCGGTGTTCTGCCTCCCAACTCATTCTTGTGAACTGCAGTTCTATGATTATAAATTGTCCTTATTGTTGTTTTATTTGATGGTTCCTTTTCTTATGGGAAGAAAGAATTTTGCGGGGTTTAACACCTAAAGCATACATATTTCCAATCAATTTTTCTTCATCTTTATCCAACCTACCAGCAAATGAATGTGCCTCTAAATGTACAGAACCATGATTGTGTTTGCCACACAATACCTCAACTGTCAATTCATCGACACATATGTCTTTCTGACCTCTGATTTGAAATGGACACCAACATTTTTTGGAAGTTGTCTTACGCATGTTTTTCTTCACTTGTTTAGGATTGATACAGTTATACCCGCTCTATCACATCCCAAAAGAACACGTGATCGTGGTCTATCAGTTACTTTATCAGAACCTAATATCGTCACAACATAGCTCATACTTCTACCGATTTTACGTGCCCAATCAATTAATTCTTCCTTAGATGCAAAAATTGATTTTGTTTGGAAGAAAGACATCACATCTACAAAATTAAACACAAAAGAACTCTATTTTACCCAATCTATGCAACAAATATACACAAAATTAGGATATAGTCGACAATACCATATTTCGAAATAGTGCAAGGAATTTTCGCATCCTCTTCCTCCTTTAATCCAAGTGATAGCATTGTTTCCTAAAAAAAAAAAAACACACTTTGAACAACCTAAATTCGACTCAATGAAAATTTTCAAACCAAACAATGACAAACTCACCTCTTGCAACTCAATGTTGCTAGATCCACCAAAACTTGAAGATAACTCCACTGATTGAGATACCTGCCGAGATTGAAGAGTAATGAGAGTTTAGGGTAAACCTTGATCTCGTGACTAGGAGAGAAATTGGTTGAGGGAGAAAGAGGGAGGACCATGCTACCATCGTCGTTCATGCTTCTACTTCGCCGGCCGACGCCTGTGAGACGCCAGAAACAGGACAGAGCCGGGCAGTGCGAGGGGGGAGGATCGTTGCGGCGGATGCAGAAATGGCGGATGTTGGAGTTGCGGACGCGTGTGAGATGCCAGAAACGGGCCAGAGGCGGGCGACGCGAGGGGGGGGGGGGGGGCGAGGATCGTTGTCGGAAATGGAGGATGCGGGAATGGCCGACGCCTGTGAGACGCCGGAAATGGCGGATGCAGTAAAGGCGGACGTGGAAGAGGAAGACGGACGGCCATACCGGTTGAGTGAAAAAGAGGAATAAGGTTAGTTTTTAGGATTTTATTTAGTTTATGTATAGTGTTTTATAACACCAAAAATTTTCTAAAATATTGGTTTGTATATAGCCATTATTGGTTTACATATAACATTACCCAAAAAAATAGTTTTGAACATAAAAGAGGTTCCTTAAGTGAGGTCATGCGTTGACGAACGACTGTACATAACCATCAAGTTTGTGACCGTCACCGCCATGCCAAACAAAGCCTTACCCATGGCTGCTAGCGTGCATATAATTTCGATTTTAAAATATATTTGTTAGGGATGAACCCCATTTTATATGCGACGGGTGTGCACATAGCCACCTCCCCCATGATTTGCACTAAAATTAATGGGATCATGGGTTTGACCGCGCGTGCGATCACCGCGCTCGATCCTCCCGCACGCCGATCCCACTACACTCACAAAGGAAACCGCCATCGGCGCCGCCTTGCTGGCCGCCGGCCGCCGCTCCGATGCTGTCTTGCGGCCAAGGGACGACTGCCGGCCGCCCCTCTCTTGACCGCCGCCTTGCGGCCAAACGACGGCCGCCGACCGCCCCTCCTTCCTTAGCCACCACCTTACGGTCAAGGGTCGGCCACCGGCCGCCCCCTAGCGGCCTGGGTGTCACAACCCGCATTTTCTCACACATTTATATAATATCAGAGCACGAGAAAATATGTGTCATGATGCCACGCCGTGCAGGGGATAACTGCACGCGCTCAGGCAAAACCTAAACTCGCACTTATGGAATAAATTATCATTTCGTAAGTAAGTCGACATCCTACATGAGTAGAATGGTCCCAAAGGACCTCTCAGGGAATGCAGGACTCTAGGTGACTCATAAGATAAAGAAAATAGCCTTTTGTTTTACGTACGCAAAAAATAGTGCGTTAGTGTTTTCAAATTATGGTATGCATGAGATACATATACTATTACTTTTAAGGTTTAACATAACTAACGTGCAACCTAGCATAAAACCTTCCCAGAAGCAAGTAAACAACCTCCAAACAAAAGGTAAAACTAGCAGTCTTTAGTTCATAGTACATCACTAAAAGAAACCATCAGTGGGCGTCAACAACCTGACACGAACCCACTGGTGGGTGTGTATGTCTGTACAAAAAAAGAAAAACCCTCGCCAAAACAAGGAACAGCAACCTCTGCGGCCACAAGCAAGCTCCACCAAAAGAACACTAGCCGCTCAATCGGCTATCACCTGGACCTGAGGCATTCCAAAGAAAAGAATACCTCAGCAAGTATATAAAAGAAATGAAATGGAGCCTTTCATTCAAAAGGAATACACAATGCACCAAGTGCAAGATATATCAACATAGCCTGCTAAAACTTGCAGGAGCAATAAAGCCAACATATGCCAAAATATCAAAAGAATGAATAGACCTAAATTGTGATGTATTAACAGTGGCAGAGTCATTACTCAAGGGTTCAATGGTGGCAGCCCTTAAGGTGGAACACATCAACAAAACAGCCCATATCGGGGCAAAAGGTGCTCTCTACACGATAAAACAACCAGCTCATTATCCGGGGCCAAAAGGTGCTATCTACACCATAAAACAACCTGGATCTACACCACACCACCCCTTACAGAGCCATCAGACAAACCACGTGCCATACTCCACGATTCAATCGGCAAAACACGCCGAAACACAACAACAACCCGAAATCCCGACGTAACCACAAATCTGAAAGGTCATCCTAAGCACGTACGCAACATGATCGAAGTTCCTACTTCATATGTCTACTTTCAACCAAGATTTGGACACAAAATGACTAACCTGAATTTCAACTATACCATAATCATATAACGATAAGAGATGAAAGAAAAGCAAAACTTGGCAAGGGCAAGAACACCACTTGCCTCAACCTTCAAGCACAACAACTGCGATCACCGCTTTAGCATAATTAGGAGAAAAACCTGAGGTGAACAACATAGGAGACAACAACTAAGAAATTTGACAACCCCTCTTCTTTTCCACGAATCCAAGAGCAAAGAAACGTTACCTAAGGGACAACTCCAGAGCAACTGGTCTCTCTTCCCCTTTCTCCCCTTGTACTCTCCCTCTTTGGAAATGGAGAATGATAAGAAAAAGAAGCAGAATGAACACAAAATGGAAGGAGAAAGACTTTAATTTCGGCCTGATTCCCCGGGAAGAAGTTTGGTCCCTTGGATGAAAACAATAAAGAATTGAACGGCAGCAAAATTTGCTGAAATTTCGCATTTCGGCTCTGACACGCCCTGTGACACGCCCGTGTCACAGGCCGTGTCACTTAAGCGGTGGGCAACCGCCTCACATCCAAACAGTACACGGCCTGTGACACGGGCATGTCACAGGCCGTATCACTGGACATGCCTACCTACACGGCCGTGTCACTGGTCGTGGCACAGCACACATCGCCCAGCCAAATAACCCGAGAAGGACACGGCCTTGGGACACGCCCGTGTCCCAAGCCGTGTCACCCCATACTCGACACTCGTCGAGCGAACTTTGTCGAGCGAAGTTCGTCGACCGCGGGACACGCCCTGTGACACGCCCGTTTCACAGGCCGTGTACCCCTTCTCTCGACACTCGACACTCGTCGAGTGAATTTCGTCGAGCGAAGTTCGTCGACACCGGGACACGCCCTGTGACACGCCCGTGTCACAGGCCGTGTACCCCTTCTCTCGACACTCGACACTCGTCGAGTGAATTTTGTCGAGCGAAGTTTGTCGACACCGGGACACGCCCTGTGACACGCCCGTGTCACAGGCCGTGTACCCCGGCTCTCGACACTCGACACTCGTCGAGTGAACTTCGTTGATCGAATTTCGGCGAACATAGGGGACACGCCCTGTGACACGCCCGTGTCACAGGCCGTGTACCCCGACACGCCATGGGACACGCCCGTGTCCCAGGCCGTGTCACCCAAATACGTTCCAGGTCTTTGACCTCTTACACCTCTCCCCTGCTACAATAAACTGCAGCTATAACTTTAGTACCTAGGGGGAAATAACCAGCAACCAATAGCGCATAGCTACATATCCATATGTTATAACTTCTTACTCATGCTATTCCAAGCCAACCAATTCAGGTTCGAACAAACTACCCATGCTACGACTCTAGTGTGGTGAAGTCGAACTCAGCATCCGACAAACAAAACTTGGGCTAATCTTGCCCGAAGCCAAAACACAAGCATTCCCGAAGAGGCATCACCGAGTCACTAAAACAGACTCCGGCTTGTAACACCCCAGTTTTGAGAGAGGGTCGATTTGCGTTTCTGGAAATTTTTGGTTTCTGGTAGGTGGCACACAGCCTTCGACTTGGGCGTATCGCAGGGCGTGTCGAGCCGTGTCGACACTCGTCCCGGGGTGTCGACACTTTCGCTCGACAATGTGTCGAGACTAGGGCACACGGCCTGCGACACGGGCGTGTCGCAGGGCGTGTCGGGCCCGTGTCGACACTCAGCCCGGGGTGTCGACACTTTCGCTCGACAGTGTGTCGAGACAAGGCACACGGCCTAGGACACGGGCGTGTCCAAGGCCGTATGGGTCAGTCGACGGTGTTCGCTCGACGAGTGTCGAGTGTCAAGACTGGGACACACGGCCTGTGACACTGGCGTGTCACAGGGCGTGTCCCACTTGGTCAACGATCTTCGCTCGACGTTTTCCGCGGTGTCGACACAAAGGCTGTCGACGAGTGTCGAGACTTGGCACACGGCATGGGACACGGGTGTGTCCCAGGCCGTGTCACCTCTCGGGATATTTTCGGGGCTGTATCAATGGAGGCACACAGCCAGCCACACGGTCATGTCATTGGGGACACGGGCGTGTCGGATCGAACACGGGCGTGTCTGATGCCCGTGTGCTATTCCAGGTGCATCGATTTGAGATGGTGAATGAGGCACACGGCCCTGGACACGGGCGTGCGCCAGGCCGTGTTCGGCCCAGGTCTTTTATTTTCCAGGCGGATCGTAGCCATTCTTTCCCAGATTTTAGGATCTGAAGGTTCAGGACTGTTCTTGCGGAGTTAAGTCCGAGAATAGGGTTGAAAACCCTCATTCTTCTCCAAGCTTCCTCTTACTAAAGATCTAGAGAGAAGTGAGAGCAAGGAAGAAGGAGAAGGAGGGTTTGGGCTGTAGGAGAGGTTTCGGTGCTCCAAATCGCGAGCCGAGTACAGATCCGTGGAGGCTAGATCTTTGCGAAGATTTTCATCCGGTTATTTTGCCATGACAAGGAAGAGTAGTCGGAAGGTAACGACACTTCTCCTCTCGGTCTTAGGATGCATGTCATAGCATCAATTATTTTTCTTTCTAGTTTTTGGGCACCAAACTCTCAAATGAGAGGGGTTTTGGTTTGCCAAGGTTCAAGAGGAACCTCCGGGTTGATTGAGTCCGTCCCCGACATGTTTTGCATTAGAGATCCGCTCCGTTAGTGGATTAGGCATGGTGGGTGAAGCCGCAGTCGCGACCGTTAGTCCGACTCGGTGATGTTGCATACGAACGTTAAGGATCCGTAGAGATTCCGTCACGGTAAGATGCCAGTTGTGATGTGGTGATGTTTCCCCCTTTTTCTCAAGTGAGTACGTGTAGTCGGAACCGGACAAGGTTAGCTCCTCGTGGCGGTAGATGGTTTCCTTGGTGGACAAGGTTAGCTCCGCACGATTTGGAGATGGTTTCCTTGGTGCGCGGGAACGCTGTAGTATAAATAAGGGATTAGGGTGGAATAGTCTTGGTTTGTGATGTGCCAAGGCGTGGCTATATCTCCGTGGTTGGCTGGCTATCCCGTGACGTTCACGTCATATGTGGAGAGTGTCCCGGCGAGACTAGTCCCCTTTTGTGAGACTGACGAGAATGTCAAGCATGGGGACAAGCCCGGGCAATGAGGCCATGAGCGGGTGGGGTCCGGCAAGGCTTCTTAGAATCGGTCAGTTTTATGTTTGTTGGGATCCTGACATGAGACGTCAGAGCTTGTAGGCAAGCCCGGGTCTAAGACCTTGAGCGGGTGGGGCCTTTGCAAGAGTTCAATGTGGCGGCCTGTGTGCCGATGGGGGGGGAATGGTTTTACCCCTTTATTTGCGGCTTTATGCAAATGGGGAATCGATGAGTACACATATGATGTGATGATATGCTAGATGCATACGCGATAGAGTGCCTTGGGTGAAACCCGGGTTGTTGCATACATGTTGCATAAGTAGGCCCTTTTATTATATACTCAACCCGTAGAGAACATGTGTGATGCGTGTGACATCCAAGCCTGTTTCTGTATTCGCTTTTCTTGCTTATGATTATTGCATACGAAGTGCTAACTTGTAGGTTGGAGGGGTACCCCGGGGTCCGTTAGGGGCGGCCGGGAGAAGATGTATTGTTACACAGTTTGAGGTCAGCCTTTGCTGACCCACGTTACTAATAAATTTTACAGGGCAAGGATCGCATGCAGGAGCTAGCTCGCCGACCAGAAAGGCCTAAGCTTCATGAAGTGTTTCCCTCTTTGTAGTTTTACTTATATAATGTTGTATGTTTGAGACTCATGTTGTCCGGCTTGCATGCCGAGGTAGACTAGGTGTGCTATGCACTTTCTTGATTGTTGTATTATTTGAGTTTGGACACTTGTTGTAAGGCCATAAGGCCAATGTAATTACTCTTTTAGTGTTGGATAACTTCTAGTCCTGTTTTGTTTTCGCTGTGTAGTGCAAAGTGTTTTGAGTGTGGGTAGCTATATCAACTTATAACACTAAAGCTGTGGCATCCGTATGTTGTGGGGCCCCGACCGGACCCATATTATACGGTCATTACAGGGGAGGTGTTACAATTTGGTATCAGAGGGAGGTTAGATTCAAGGTCAATGCGTAGAGAAGTTATCCACATAAGAGTAACACGGGACCATGAGTGTCCTTTTGTTTAAGTCTTGAGATTTGAGACTGATTCCTTGTTTCTTGTTTCTTGAAGAGTGCAAGCAACGAGGCGGGAACGTCGAGAGCAAGAGAAGAGCTTTCGGCGAGCAGTGCTACTACTCCAGGTCTTTTCGGCACGGGTGTAAACTCGGCCGACTTCTGCCGCATGCTTGCAGAAGCGATGGTGGAAGCCCAAGCTGCAGCGACAGCTCAGGTAGCAACCCCTGCTACACCGAACACGGCGACGGCCGTGCCAGGCAGAGAGGCTAGGCGAGTGGAGCCTTTGGCGGAAAGGGTGGTTTTCGGACATGGAGACCGACACATGAAGTACTTCCTGAGTTTCCATCCCCCATCATTCAAGGGAGTGGGTACGCCAATGGATGCGGAGGACTGGTGGGTTCGCATTCAAGAGCTTTTAAGGGCGGCAGAGACGCCAGAGGAAAAGAAAGCTGAGTATGCGGCTTTCATGTTGGAAGGAGACGACAAGTTATGGTGGGTGAGCCATAGCGGCCGCCAGTTCCCGGGACGCACCCCGTCAGTGGAGGAGTTTGGGGATGCGTTCCTAAAGAGGTATATTCCAGTTTCTACATGATTGGCCCTTCAGAGGCAGTTTCTGCATTTAATGCAGCGAGACAAGACAGTAGATGAGTATGTGCAGGAGTTCACCCGTTTGGGTCGTTACGCTGGAACGACGATGGCAGATGATGTAGAAAGGGATAACCTCTTCTACCAGGGGCTGAGGGAGAACCTGAGACAACCCCTCATCTCCATGAAGAGAGCGGGATTCAATGAACTAGTTGAGGCTGCCAGGATTTTGGAAAGTGATTTGGAGCGAACCCAACGCCGTAAGGGATTTACTCCCAAGCAAGGGAAGGGAAGCCTTCCCAATCTCATGGAAAGTCTGAAGGGAGTAGGTGGAGGAAGAAGCCTCACACTCCCAGAGCCGGTGAGAAGAGCAGTTGGATGCCTGGAGGTTCTCACTCTAGGGGACCGCCGACGTGTTACAACTGCGGTAAGGTGGGACACATAGCTCATGTTTGTCCCCAAGGAGGAGCGGGGCAAGAGGCTAGGCAGGAGCAGACGGTGCGCTCCGGTCACAGTGCTGCAGAGAAAGGGAAGATGGCGGAGTCGAGCGCCTCTCGATTCCAACCGGTGCAACTAAGGGCTTACAACCTTGGACAGCAAGAAGCGATCTGCCAAACCGATGTGGTGACAGGTATGAAAAAAATTTAAGTTTAAATTCTGTGCTTCATCCTTTTAGACTTTTGTGTGATGTCTATGTTGTAGGCTTTGTGTTAGTTTCCGGATACCCCGCTAGGGTATTGTTTGATACGGGAGCATCGCACTCTTTTCTCGCGGAGAGCTTCATCCGGAGAATAGGAGTTGAGTATTTCTCGACGGACGCAGAGTTGAAAGTGCGCATGCCCAATGGGTCATCCATGACAGCCGGGGCCAAAGGGTGCATCTGTTGGGAGTTGGGCGGAGTTGACTTCGTTTTGGTAGCAGCGATTTTACCATTGGTTGAGTTCGATGTCATTTTGGGCATGGACTGGCTTGCAGAGCGGCGCGCCAGTATTGACTGCCTATCTAAGGTAGTGACCCTAAAGAGCAAAGGGCAGGCGGAGGTCAAATTTGAGGGCCTTTGTGGAGTGGCCGGTTCCCTGATTTCGGCCATGCAGTTGATGCAGGCGGTTAACCAGGGTGGTGTAGCGCTTGTAGCGTTATTGGAGGGTCGTCTCTCCCAGATGTCTATTGATGAAGTGCCTGTAGTGGCAGAGTTCAAGGATGTGTTTCCGGATGAACTACCTGGAGCGCCACCTCGGATGGAGATCGATTTCTCAATCGAGTTAGTGCCGGAGGCTAGGCCGGTGTCACATCCTCCGTTTAGGATGGCACCAAAGGAGTTGGCTGAACTTAAGGTACAGTTACAGGAATTGTTGGAGCAAGGGTATATCAGACCCAGTTCTTCACCGTGGAGTGTGTCGGTGTTGTTTGTAAAGAAGAAAGACGGTAGTATGCGGCTATGCATAGACTACCGAGAGCTGAATAAATTGACCGTCAAGAATAAGTACCTGATTCCTTGGATAGATGACTTGTTCAACCAATTGTTAGGGTCAGTGGTGTATTCAAAATTGGACTTGAAGTCAGGCTATTATCAGCTGCGAATTCGGGATGAGGACATCCCCAAGACTGCCTTTGGTACAAGGTATGGGCACTTTGAGTTTACGGTGATGCCGTTCGGGCTGACGAACGCACCATCTATGTTCATGGATCTTATGAATCGAGTATTTCAGGAATACTTGGATTCTTTTGTGGTTGTCTTCATTGATGACATCTTGGTGTATTCCAAATCGGAGGTGGAGCATGAGACTCACTTGAGAGTGGTCTTGCAAGTGTTGAGGGAGAATCAGTTGTATGCAAAATTCTCCAAGTGCGAGTTCTGGTTAGAGAAGGTGACATTTTTGGGCCACGTGATTAGTGGGGATGGGGTGGCAGTGGATCCAACAAAGTGGAGGCCATCATAGATTGGCCAGTCTTGAGGACCGTGGCGGAAGTCCGAAGTTTTCTTGGGCTAGCCGGGTATTATAGGAGATTCGTGGAGAATTTCTCGCGGATAGCTCTACCCCTCACCTCACTCACTCTTAAAGATCATAAGTTTGTGTGGACTCAAGAGTGCAGCCAAGCATTTGAGGCACTGAAGGAGAGACTAATGATGGCTCCAATCCTAAGTCTACCGCAAGGGACCGAGGGATTTCAGATTTTCAGTGACGCATCGGGATGCGGTTTGGGTTGCGTTTTGGTGCAACATGGCAAGGTGATAGCTTTTGGGTCTAAACAACTGAAGCCTCATGAGAGGAATTACCCCGTCCATGACTTGGAGTTGGCGGCGGTAATTTTTGTGTTGAAAATATGGCGACATTATGTATATGGTGCAAATGTGGAGATCTTCACGGATCACAAAAACCTGAAGTATCTCTTGGATCAAAAGGACTTGAACATGCGGCAACACAGGTGGGTTGAGTTTCTTGGAGACTACGAGGTGGCGATTCAGTATACGCCAGGTAAAGCCAATGTAGTGGCGGATGCCTTGAGTAGGAAGTACTCGGGGCAAGGGAATTGGATCGAAGCTCATGATGAGCGGTTGGTACGGAAATGAGAGTCCCTTGGTTTAGAATGTGTTGCGAGAGGCGAGTCCAGCGTGGCTCGGTTGAACTGGATTGAAGTGTAGAACGACTTGTCCGATCGCATTCGGGAAGCGACTCGGTTGGATGTGGAGTTTCAACCTTTTGTGTTGGAGGCTCAAACGGGCGAGAGCAGCGCCTGGGAGATGATTGATGGGATTCTGAGGAAGGACGGAAGGGTTTGTATACCGCAGTTCGGTAAACTCCGTGAGGAGTTGATGTTTGAGGCTCACTTCACAAAGTACTCCATTCACCCGGGCAGTACAAAGATGTGCTTGGATATGAAGAAATCCTTTTGGTGGCCGGGGTTGAAGCGGGACATAGCTTTGTATGTGAAACGTTGCAAGACTTGCGCCTTGGTGAAGGCCGAGTGTCAGAAGCCGGGCGGGTTCCTGAAGCCCCTTCCAATCCCTGAATGGAAATTTGATGACATCTCCATGGACTTCGTGCATGGTTTGCCTAGATCGCAGCAGGGTAATGATGCTATTTGGGTGATAGTGGACTGCTTAACCAAGGTGGCCCACTTCATCCCAAATCGGAAAGAGGACAACGTGGAGAAGCTGGTGGAGTTGTATGTTCCCAACATTGTGTGACTGCATGGGATTCGAAAGAGTATAGTCAGTGATCGAGATGGACGGTTTACGTCTAAGGACTGGAGATTGGTTCAGAAGAGCTTGGGCACGAAGCTAAAGTTCAGTACGACGTTCCATCCTCAAACTGATGGGCAAATTGAAAGAACAAACCGTACTATGGAGGATATGCTGAGAATGTGCGTTCTTGACTTCGACAAGAAGTGGGAGGATCACCTCTTCATGGTGGAATTCGCATACAACAACAGTTTTCAAGCGAGTATAAAAATGGCGCCATACGAAGCTTTGTATGGGAGGCGGTGTCGAACACCAATGTCTTGGGCAGAGGCGGGAGACACCAAAATTTTGGGAAAGGAGGTGGTAGTTGACGCTTATGAGATGGTACGGACCATACAAGAGCGTATGAAGGTAGCGCAAGACCGTCAAGCAAAATACTTTAATGCTCGTCACCGGAAGTTGGAGTTTGCGGTAGGTGATTGGGTCTATTTGAAGATCAAACCGTTCATAGGCGTCTCACGGATTCGCCGACTCAAGAAGTTGAGTCCAAGGTTTTTGGGGCCTTTTGAAGTTGTTGAACGAGTGGGAGAAGCAGCCTATCGGTTGGCGTTATCCTCAGAGCTGAGTGGATTGCATGACGTCTTCCACGTCTCCGTTTTGAGGAAAGCCTTGGTGGAGGCTAGTGTGGTGATTGAGCCGGCATCGGTGCCGATTGAGGAAGGCTTGAGGACGCGAGTCCTTCCAATTGCTATAGAGGATTCGAGACTCGGCAGTTGCGGAATAAAGAAGTTAAACTCGTGAAAGTCCGATGGGACAACTGCGGTCGATAGGAGTTCTCTTGGGAGCGAGAACAGGCCATGCTAGAAGAGTATCCAGAACTCTTCATTTTAGGTAAAAGTTAAGTTTTTGTACCCTTTTGTTTTGTAATTTCGGGACGAAATTCTGTTAAGTGGGGGAGAGTTGTAACACCCCAGTTTTGAGAGAGGGTCAATTTGCGTTTCTGGAAATTTTTTGTTTCTGGTAGGTGGCACACGGCCTGCGACACGGGCGTGTCGCAGGGCGTGTCGAGCCGTGTCGATACTCGGCCCGGGTGTCGACACTTTCGCTCGACAATGTGTCGAGACTAGGGCACACGGCCTGCGACACGGCCGTGTCGCAGGGCGTGTCGGGCCCGTGTCGACACTCAGCCCGGGGTGTCGACACTTTCGCTCGACGGTGTGTCGAGACAAGACACACGGCCTAGGACACGGGCGTGTCCAAGGCCGTGTGGGGTCAGTCGACGGTGTTCACTCGACGAGTGTAGAGTGTCGAGACTAGGACACACGGCCTGTGACACGGGCGTGTCACAGGGCGTGTCCCACTTAGTCGACGATCTTCGCTCGACGTTTTCCGCGGTGTCGACACAAAGGCTGTTGACGAGTGTCGAGACTTGGCACACGACTTGGGACACGGGCGTGTTCCAGGCCGTGTCACCTCTCGGGATGTTTTTGGGGCCGTGTCAATGGAGGCACACGGCCGGCCACACGGCCATGTCATTGGGGACACGGGCGTGTCGGATCGAACATGGGCGTGTCTGATGCCCATGTGCTGTTCCAGGCGAGTGATTTGAGACGGCGAATGAGGCACACGCCCTGGACACGGGCGTGTGCCAGGCCGTGTTCGGCCCAGGTCTTTATTTTCCAGGCGGATCGTAGCCATTCTTTCCCAGATTTTAGGATCGACGGTTCAGGACTGTTCTTGGGGAGTTAAGTCCGAGAATAGGGTTGAAAACCCTCATTCTTCTCCAAGCTTTCTCTTACTAAAGATCTAGAGAGAAGTGAGAGCAAGGAAGAAGGAGAAGGAGGGTTTGGGCTGTAGGAGAGGTTTCGGTGCTCCAAATCGCGAGCCGAGTCCAGATCCGTGGAGGCTAGATCTTTGCGAAGATTTTCATCCGGTTATTTTGCCATGACAAGGAAGAGGAGTCGGAAAGTAACGACACTTCTCCTCTCGGTCTTAGGATGCATGTCTTAGCATCAATTATTTTTCTTTCTAGTTTTTGGGCACCAAACTCTCAAATGAGAGGGGTTTTGCTTTGCCAAGGTTCAAGAGGAACCTCCGGGTTGATTGAGTCCGTCCCCGGCATGTTTTGCATTAGAGATCCGCTCCATTAGTGGATTAGGCATGGTGGGTGAAGCCGTAGTCACGACCGTTAGTCCGACTCGGTGATGTTGCATATGAACGTTAAGGATCCGTAGAGATTCCGTCGCGGCAAGATGCCGGTTGTGATGTGGTGATGTTTCCCCCTTTTCTCAAGTGAGTACGTGTAGTCGAAACCGGACAAGGTTAGCTCCTCGCGGCAGTAGATGGTTTCCTTGGGGGACAAGGTTAGCTCCGCACGAGTTGGAGATGGTTTCCTTGGTGTGCGGGAACGCTGCAGTACAAATGAGGGATTAGGGTGGAATAGTCTTGGTTTGTGATGTGCCAAGGCGTGGCTATGTCTCTGTGGTCGGCTGGCTATCCCGTGGCGTTCACGTCATATGTGGAGAGTGTCCCGACGAGACTAGTCCCCTTCTGTGAGACTGACGAGAATGCCAAGCATGAGGACAAGCCGGGCAATGAGTCCATGAGCGGGTGGGGTCCGGCAAGGCTTCTTAGAATCAGTCAGTTTTGTGTTTGTTGGGATCCTGACATGAGACGTCAGAGCTTGTAGGCAAGCCTGGGTCTAAGACCTTGAGCGGGTGGGGCCTTTACAAGAGTTCCATGTGACGGCCTGTGTGCCGATGGGGGGGGGGGAATGGTTTTACCCCTTTGTTTGCGGCTTTATGCTAATGGGGAATCGATGAGTACCCATATGATGTGATGATGTGCTAGATGCATACGCGATAGGGTGCCTTGGGTGAAACCCGGGTTGTTGCATACATGTTGCATAAGTAGGCCCTTTTTATTATATGCTCAACCGTAGAGAACATGTGTGATGCGTGTGACATCCAAGCCTATTTCTGTATTCGCTTTTCTTGCTTATGATTATTGCATACGAAGTGCTAACTTGCAGGTTGGAGGGGTACCCGGGGTCCGTTAGGGGCGGCCGGGAGGAGATGTGTTGTTACACAGTTTGAGGTCAGCCTTTGCTGACCCACGTTACTAATAAATTTTACAGGGCAAGGATCGCATGCAGGAGCTAGCTCGCCGGCCAGAAAGGCCTAAGCTTCATGAAGTGTTTCCCTCTTTGTAGCTTTACTTATATGATGTTGTATGTTTGAGACTCATGTTGTCCGGCTTGCATGCCCAGGTAGACTAGGTGTGCTATGCACTTTCTTGATTGTTGTATTATTTGAATTTGGACACTTGTTGTAAGGCCATAAGGCCAATGTAATTACTCTTTTAGTGGTGGATAACTTCTAGTCATGTTTTGTTTCCGCTGTGTAGTGCAAAGTGTTTTGAGTGTGGGTAGCTATATCAACTTATAATACTAAAGCTGTGGCGTCCGTATGTTGTGGGGCCCCGGCCGGACCCATATTATACGGTCATTACAGGGGAGGTGTGAAAGAAATTGTACCTAATCACCTAGAGGGGGGGGGGTGAATAGGTGACTTAATATTTTTAAATTTTTAGGCAGATAATATCACAGATTTCACAGAACATAAAACAGCATACACAGAATCAATCACATACATAGAGTACACACAGTTTTATAGTGGTTCCCCAAGGTCTGGGTACATCCACTTTCCCCCTCACCTATCTAGTAGTGTACTAGATTCGGCCAAACTTCTCCACTATACCTCAGATCCTCAGATCTTACACTCAGTACCCCAACCAGGTTCCTACAACTCAGGCCCAAGGCCCTACCACTCAGTCTTCACAAAGACCTACACTCAGCCTTCACCAAGGCCTACACTCAGCCCTCAACAAGGCCTACACTCAGAGAAATGGATCTCCTACACTCAGGCACACAGGCCCTACCACTCAGCCTTATAATTTCAGGCTTACAACTCAGATCCCTTAGGATCCTACAAGAAATTAAGATTACAAAGTATAAACCTACAACTCAAAATAAGAGAGAAGAGTTGACAGGTTTCTTGATGAGTTCTTGGAAGAACTTTGCTGAGATCAACCTTCCTGGCTTCCTTCAAAGCTTCTTGAATTTAGAACACAATAGAGTTGAGTCTCTATACAGCTGATCTTCAATCACTGCTAACTTAAGAATCAGAATTCAATCTGAAACTTTCTTCACAGCCTGGTTCCACAGCTATCTTCTTTGGAAGAGCTCTCTCTCCATCTTCTTAGATCTTCACTTGAAGGTCTTCTTCTAGTTGTGTTGTACTTCAATGATTCCTTGATCAGTCTTTTCTGATGTGTAGAATCATCTCCTTCTGTTGACAGAATAAGCCTTTATATAGGCTTTCTTCATGGTGACCGGCTGATCCGGTTCCTAACGACTTTCTAACAGCTCTGACAGTTGCAGTAGACTGGCTGGCTGGAATGGCAGTTGTCAAGTCATCCAGTCACTTCTTGAAATCTGTAACTGTCTGAAAGTGTCGAGACAATCAGTCTTTAAGTGTCGACACTTATAGACTAAGTGTCGACACAAGTAGACTAAGTATCGACACTAGCCTTCATGGTGTCGACACAACTCCTTGTGTTGTAGAATCTGCTTCGCGACACTGCTTCTTCAACATGTGTCGACACTGATCCTGTGTGTCGATACAAGTCCTTCTTCTTTGATACTTAGCTGATTTCTTGTAAGTGTCGACACATCTTCTTGTGTTGAACTTGTTAAGTGTCGACACATCTTCTTGGTGTCGACACATGCCTTCTGTGTTGATACTTTTGCTGAGTGTCGACACATCTCCTTTGTGTCGACACTTGTACTTGGACTTCATTGAAATTTGCTAAGTGTCGACACAGCCTCCTAGTGTCGACACTTTCTTCATGTGTTGAGACTTCTGCTGTGTGTCGACACATTCTTCATTATATCGACACTTGTACTTAAACTCTGTTGAAGTTTGCTGAGTGTCGACACAGCCTCCTAGTGTCGACACTTGTACTTGAACTTTGTTGATGTTTTGCTGAGTTTCGACACAGCCTCCTAGTGTCGACACTTTCTGATGTCGACAAAGTTCCTCTGGGTGTCGACACTGCTTCTAAGTGTCGACACAACTTCTCTGGACATCAAATTCAATGCCCTCTTCTTGTCTATACCCTTTGGCGACCAGTCTTGCTTTGTTTTTCACTATGATGCCAGTTTTTATCTTGTTTATTCCTGTAGATCCACTTAGTTCAATCACATTGTGATTCTTTGGTTTTGGAAACCAACTCCCCATACTTTAAACCCTTCTGAATTGATTTAGCTCCTCCTGCATTGCATCAATCCAGTTGGAGTCTTGTATGGCTTCTTCAAATCTCTTTGGTTCCATCTGTGGACAGGGAATTGAGCAAAGCACTGTGTTCATGTGTTTGCTTCTAGTTTGCACACCATGTCTTGGATCACCAGTAATTTGGTGTGCTGGATGATCCTTTAGATTCCTTATTGTTGTGGCAT